>CAUYSK010106574.1:0-75805 GCA_963575035.1 Avahi laniger
ATCATAGAATGTTTTGTGCTCTTTTGGGTAGATGCCTAATAGTGCTGTTGCTGGATCGAATGATATTTCTATTTTTAGCTCTCTGAGGTATCTCCAAATTCTTTTCCACAGAGGTTGCACTAATTTGCAGTCCCACTAGCATTGTAAAAGCATTCCTGTCTCTCCACATCCTCACCAGCATTTGATGTTTTAGGATTTTTTTATAAAGGCCAATCTCACTGGAGTTAGGCGACATCTCATTGTGGTTTTGATTTGCATTTCTCTAATGATTATAGATGTTGAGCATTTTTTTATATGTTTGTTTATTTCAGTGTTTTAGCTGGTCGAGTCCCAGAGCTCTAGATCAAATAAATTGTTTTTTTCAGTCAGGGCATGATAATCATTCCAGAATCTCTTACCAATGTTGCAGACATCTCTGTGTGTTAGCAACATTATCCTCGTGATCCTTGCTTGGGTTTTTTAGCTCCAGCTTCTGTAGCTTAACCCTTGTTATGTGATTGCATAGCAGGTCTCGATTCTCACAAGTGATCCAATTATCACTTTCTAGACTCCCGCAGGACATACAGAAATTTCTAATTATATCCACCTTGCTACCCATGAGAGCAATGTGAGATGTGAATGTTCTAAACAAGGTTTCTCTTGCACCTTCCTACTGGGCATTGGATCCTGTGGCTGTCACCTTCCATCTTACCAAATGAGAGTGTAGCCAAGCCCTCTTGACTTTTTTGTTATCACTTCTAACACTTTCGTTATAGGATTTTGCCATAGACAGATACAGTAGATTGTTGAAATTCCCCCAATTCTCTATCCCTCTCTGTATTTATGTCCTTTGCAATGTGAATTTGCAATTCTGTCCATCAAGAGGTGGAATCTATTTCTCCACTACATGAATGTGGGCTGGCCCAATGATTTGTTTTGACCAGTAAAATGAGGCAACAGAAGTCACACTGTGAAAATTCCCAAGCTCAGCTTTTAAGAGACATTTTATAGTTTAATTCTGTTTATATGGTCATCTGTCTTCACTATAAACACAAGCCTGAGATAAAATGCTGAAGGATGAAAAACCATGTGGGACAGAATTGATTGTTCTCAACCAATATCAACCTATATCAGCAGCCATTGAAGACCTTCCAGCTAAATGCACACACATTAGTGTGAGCTGGTGAGATCAGCATAATACAATACTCAACCTGTAGACTCATTAGAAATAATCGTTGGTAAGCCATTAAGTTTTGGTATTGTTCATTACACAGTGATAGCCAACTGATACATGGATTGTTCTCCCCCTTCTCATGAAGCTTAAATGGTTTTATTGTTCTTATTCTGCAGAATATAACCTTTGCTGATTATAAGAGTTGATGTGCTGATGCCCAGCTTTATTTTGTTTAGACATATGAAAATTTTTATAATTTGAAAATCTCTTTTGCCCTTTTTATAGATTCTTCTTTTCAAGATCATTGTCTCATTAGGATCATAAAAAATGATTTTTGAGATTAAAGCAGATCAATGATCTCTTTGCTCTAGTTGTAGCTGCCATCTCTTAGAGGGTATGGGTACCAATCACAGATTGTGTAGTGAGACACAAGGCAGTCTGATTAACAGGATGTGAAAAGATAACTAATAATCCTTCAATATGATTATTGCTAATAATATTCATTCGAGGAGATAGATATGACAGTAAAAGAGAAATCTGAAGACTTCTTCAAGCATTTTTACCTCTAGGCATAGCCAGTAATGCATACAAATTTTGTAAGTTTTGCAAGTTTTTAAGTTTAATGATTAAAAATAA
This sequence comes from Avahi laniger, assembly GCA_963575035.1. Lineage (NCBI taxonomy): Eukaryota > Metazoa > Chordata > Mammalia > Primates > Indriidae > Avahi > Avahi laniger. Next base: position 1,790 of record CAUYSK010106574.1, read on the forward strand.
AAGTGATACATATGAAGCTTTCTACATTTTCAAAATACCGTGATCAACATATCTCATTTAAATACTTAGAAAAACTCTATAAGGTAGGCAAGGCAAGCGTTATGCTCTCTGTATTACATAAAAGAAAATTGAACCTTATGTATATTAAAGTGGCAGACCTGGAATCCATTTCAGTTTATCTGGCTTCTAATCCATTATTCTTTATAGTATGAGGAAAAATGGAATAGGAGAGATAACATGCACATATCCAGATACAATACAAGCTAGAATACGCTAAAGTATATAGAAAAGATAAATATGGTATTATAGCAATTTAGAGGAAGAGAAAGCATTACGTTTGTTTAACTGATCAAAAGTGGTATTTGAATTGAGCTTTACAGAAAATGAGGTTAGCTCAGAAACATAACTATGAATCAACACCATAGGCATCTATTAATGTAACATACTGCACTGACTAAATAATGGATTTTTTAAAAACTCAAATATTTAAATTAATGCAAAAAAGCAATTATTTAAATTCAATATCAGTTAAAAAACTAATAGCAAACTAAAAATTAAAAAGACTTTTCTTAATCAAATAATGAGTACCTTTCAAAAATCTATAGCAGATATCTTACTTAATGGCAATTAAATTACGAAAACGACAAGGATGTCTCTGGGGCTGGGACTAGAGTGAGGTCATTAAAGACAGACTCAACATTTGCATGATTCTGAGAGTTAGTGAGCCCCTAAAATTTGTGCCCTGTGCCCCACTGGCCTCATGCTAGATATTCTTAGCAACAGAATTGAAGACAAATAATTAATATGATGGCTATGAATAAGGCACATGAATGAAAAAGAGACAAAATAGTTTTTGTTTACTGACTTTGGAATGTTTGTTCCACAAATAGCAAATGTTTATCAGTCTATATTTTGAGATGTATCATTATGAACCCTGGACTCAAATGTGAAATCAATAAATATCTCCGATATTTTTCTAGCAAGTTTCTTGTAATTTTCATGATCTGAATAATAAAAACAAACAGGATTCCTTGGGCTTATAACTGTCCACTTTTATCAGAAATTTACCTTGTTCAAAACATCTCCTAATTTGAGGGGAAGTCCATGGTTGAAAGTCTGTTACTACATGAATGAGGAAAAGTTTTTTTTTTTTTCTCATCACCCATTAGTGCCTACTCTGATCCACTCCCCACTCTTCTGCTCTCAACCCCACTATATATGTTCGAGAAGCCACCTCACCAGTGCCACAGTTGAGAGTGTCCTCTGTAAGGGGTCTGCTTTCGTACCACGGGGTCCCATGAAATTCCAAAGTAATTGGTACTGACATAAATTCCCCTGCTACCAAATAACAGGCACTAGACATCACTATGCTTGCAATCCCTTACTCTCAGGGGGAAACCTGTCCTCACACCTGGGCACTGACTGAGTCCTGTTGCTAGTACCATAGGTATGTCCACTCAGAATGTCAAAGCAACACTATACACTAGGAGATAATGTGGAGCAGTCAGCACACTGAAGCTATGTTTGTAAGTGTGTTACACTATTTATTGTGCATGATATCTTGTAACCTCATTATGTTATTAAGCCCCTATGAAATATACATTATCAGCTTTTATACTTCAACTCAACTATTTCTTGGACTCAACCCTAGACCCACAACACATGAGTTCAGAACAAATTGGAGTGACAGACATCACACTGTACTGTGGATTGACCATCCCTCTCACAGCTCCAAAGAAGCTTTCTCCCTGTGCAGAATTATATGATGACCCTTAGGATAAATTCTTTCCCTGAAGGATTCTTTGCACCTCATATAAAAAAGTACTTCTGTCCTGTTCCTGACAATCAATTTGCCGGACATGCCCTGTTATGCCATGGTTAGACATATCTTAGATTCGATTGAGAAATTGTATAAATTCTGATCTTACAGGAAGTCCTTTTCTCAATTAATTATTCAGCTTGACAGTGAAAGTATATACACAGTTACAACTAACAAAATAGAGAATAAATTCTCAAAGTCTTATAGTGAAAAAAATACAAAAGGAGTTTTGGCTTTTCTAGTATTTCATCTAGTCAACTTATCTTCAGAATGTATATATCAAATATTAGTAATATACACTATCATAGTTAAAATTCTTGAAAAAGGAAACGACAACATCTGAAATATCAAACACTTTGTACCAGTACTCAATGTCAATAGTCTGGGCATTGCTAAAGAAATTAAATCAGGAAATTTTCCAAGTGATAATGTTTTAAGGAAAAACTTCCTTGGAAAGAAGAATTCTTATAATTTGCATTCTATGTTTTTAGGGTTGAAAGCATAGGCTTTGGAGAGAAACCTGAGTTTGAAGTCTTTTTATTCCTCTTACTAAGTCTGTGATCATAGACAATTATTTAAATTCTCTGACTTTCAGTTTAATTTTCTATAAAATGGGAGTTATAACTTAATAGGGGGATTTTTATCAGGATTTAGTAAAATAATGTCCCTATGTGTTTAGCATATTAATTAGCATATGGAAAACACTCAGTGGTCACTGTTATTTCTAAAATTTATTCAAATAGTTCTTCCCAACTTCCCTGGAACTTTCATGGGTTGTACTCTGTTACCTGTACAAAATGAGATATATAAATCCTTACTGACTTTAGGCTACAGATATCTATTCTTTTTCTATTTATTTCTCTGATTTACATACAATTAAATTTGCTGAAAGTTGATGTGAGCACCCCAGAACAATATGGAATATTTTCAAATTTTCTTAGTTGAATGCCTTGGATTATGAACACTCGTATATGCATTTCATATGTGCAAGAGGAAGGGGATAAAGTGCAACCTTAATTCAATGAGAAGAGATACTGAAAAAATCACACATTTTTAAAATATAGCACAAAAGTTCCATATCTTAATCTGGGTTTTTCTGATATGGGTAGAGATCGGTAACTTATTGCACTTTCTGAGTCAGCAATGCAACTGACAAAGGCCATGGGGAGTTATAATTAGGTAATGAAATGAGGGCAGTATGGTATTTTTCCCACTTTTAATGTGCTTGACAATATTATAAAAAGCAGGTGTCTCTCACGACTAAACTGACTTGGATGGTTGGGCTGGGCACGTCACTGGAGCATGAAAAGCATGCCTTTGTGAACAGCTGAAATCAAGCCCCCTTATCAGCATCCAGCCCATGGAAGCATGTTTTCTGGAGCTGGAGTCCCTGGCTCAGAGATTGCTTTGGCTGTATTCAAAAGTGAAGACAAAGATCATGCACATCAATTTCACTTAATTAGTTTTCTACATGACTTTCATTTCTGTTGAGCTAGCTAATTAACAACATACTACCAAATCAACTCTTCTATTCCTCTCTCTTGAGTTTATAGGCATTTTCACTCTCATACTCACTAAAATCAGCTCTGTTAACTTCACTTCCTTTGCAATGATTCAAGCTTGAGGGTAGTTCCCACTGAGATACAGTAGCTGTACTATTAATTTTGTTCTATATTTTTCTCTCTCCAGGAAACAGACTATTTAATTCGTAAGATCGCTCTGAGGCAGTGTGTTTATGTTGTTGAGCAGATTTATGTAGTGCCCGTATCGAACAACTGAGTATGCCAACTGGAAATTATTATACTTGCCACACATATGAATTTTAAATATTTTTCCAAAGCCTATTTAAGTAAATGAAGAAAGCCCTCTTCATTATCAAAATGAATATTGTCTTGTGTCTCTATAGTTTTTTTCTTAAAAAGACATGTGATTATATCTTCATAACAAATCTTCCATCATTGAATGCTTTAAATATATTTCGGTTGATCAGGATATTAGCGTAAAGTGATTGATGGTAAAGAACTCCCTAACTCCTTGCAAACAACCATATTGGGAAACTTCTAAATGACTCCCAGGCCATATTGAAATTTATAATCAGTTGAATCAGCCACATTAGTCAATTCTTTGTAGAAGGACGTTATATTTCTATTAACCCATGAGTTTCATTCTTGGTTCTACATAAACTGATATCAATACTTAGATATCTCCTTTTGAGCACAACTGATAACAATTTAAATTATCCATATTGGAGAAGAATGAAGAAAGTAAACTCTGAAGATTTGGAGCCAGAATAGTCCTTTTAATTTGGATTTACCACACTAAGTTTGGAAGGCTTTAGTAAATGTTTGCTATTTCATCACAAAGCAATGTGTTTGCCCTACGGGTTACACAGTTTCAAGTACTGAGCACTATCCTTGGTGGATAAATGCCAAACACAGCTAAGATACCCGCCAGTACTACTAGGATATTGGAATAGTTACAATAAAGTTTTCTATGATGATTTACCTAAATTTTTGATGTTTTAAAAAAAAATTCATTTCAGGAAATACTTCAGCAAAGTGTTGCAAATGATAACATCAGTAACAGTGAAATGTCATTATTAACACATTTTAAATATATTGCTAATCAGGAAAAAAGTCATTAAAAAAGAAATTCAGTCATAAATATTTGACAATAGAGAATTTATCTGTTTAGAGCATATTGATAATTCCATACATTTAAATTTAAATACAAATTTTACATGGAATTTAAACAATTCCTTTAAAATACACAGTTATGGTTTTGCGTGGGTGGAATTTGAGATTCTCAATAGGTATGCGTTAGCTGAGCTTACTGGTGGCAATAATGCACGAGAGGAGAGATGGATGTTGAAATAGTTGTGATTCAAGCCTCGATTTATAGCAAACAAATCCTTAGCAAGCTGAAACACAGTTGGATGCCAGGTCAGAGTATATAATAAAAGTTCAATGTGCAAATATATGGAGTGTGTTAATTTGATATAAATTAGAATTTTCATTATTTGACATTCAATAAGCTCATAACTCTAATTAGAAGAAAGAGGATGGCCTTAAATGGCATTTAATAATATACAAATTCTTTACAATGTTTTCTATTTTAGCAAAGCTGTGCTACTGGTAAAGACCAGAATTATGCAGCTAACTCATAGTGAAATCTTGTCCAAATTGTCTGGATAAGGTAGTTTAACATTGTGTTAAAAGTGATGATTTTGGCATCTGACAAGAGTTCCAAATCCCAGCTCTACCTGTCTTTAGATATATCTTAGGAAAGATGCATAACCTCTTGGAATTTCATATCATCAAATTGTAAAATAGGATAATAATATGTATTTCAAAGTGTTGTTAAGGATTAAGTAAGGTAAGTTTTGCAAAGTGCTTAGCTCTATTTCAGGAAGAGAGATAATACTCAGTAAATTGATACCATCTCAGATTAATTGTAATCTTACCAAAGGCAGACATCATGATTTATATTAATATTTCTTCTGTACCTTCAACAGGATTTATCATAATGTTTGGCAAACAGTAGGCTTTTCTCTGAATACATACAAATTCTAATGTATTGATGGATTCCCAATGTGCTATTGGGATGGGCTTTCACATAAACTGTTAACTACATGAAATTACACAGAAATTGCAAATTTATCATTTAGAGAATGAGTTCTGTGCCAATTTTTCTCTTACAGAATTAAACATAAATCTGGCTTGCAGACAATTCAAGAAGGGCATTGAGAAAATTACTCTGTTCTTTCCATTTAAGAAGGCCAACTGCACAACAAAAAACAGAATTTGGTTCAATGTGAGCTATGTAAATGCAATTTCCTTTACTTGAGGATAATATCTATTCTGAGTTGATGGCTTTTAAGAACGCAAACTGTTACCCCATTTCCTTCCTCCTTCAGCAGGTTCCTAAGTGGCTAACTGTGGAAAACATTGCAAAGGCTTGCTCTCAAATGATCTTACACCTCATGTGGCCATTTAATAAAACACATCCTGCCCACAATTGAGAAAGCAACACTAGAACTTTATTGCAAGCTGAATTCTACAAGGATACGTATTATGTGTCTTAAGATGTGCTCATATACAGTGTTTTTCCCTAGGCTGATGGCAACTTTCATTTTTCTTCAAAGTAGGCTAAGCTGTAGTGAAAGGGGGAAGATGATTATTTTACTAAGTACATCTCATCAACAAGAAGTTATGAATCTGATAGTGAATTTCTCATCCTGGTTCTCAATGTTCTTTTTGTTATGTTTTCTGGAAAAGAAATGTAGAGAAGATGTATGACAGCCAAATAATTGCTGTCTATTTTTATATGATGACAAACCAGTGATAACAATCACATATATAAATGATGAAACATTCTACAAATAACTGTAAAACCCACCCTTTGAGTATCTTTATGTCACTTGTGTTTGCATATGGTATTGAAAAACAAATTTCTGGCCTAAAGAACACAACTATGGTGTTCTTATAAAATTAATCATTTTGCAGATAGGATGTTCTATTTAACCATTTCAGAATTACTCAGATTATAAAATTACTTCATTTTCAGAATAATAACATATAAGAAATACAGAAAAGCATAAAAAGAAATTTGAAATTACTCATATGCCCACTCTCAGAGATAGCTACTCTTAGAATTCTCTTATAATTATTTTCGGTACTGAGTCAATATGTGTAAGTTTATTTCTCCTCAAAATTATGGCCACAATGTACATAAATCTGAAATGTTTTCTTCAAGGTATAATTTTATATAATTTTAAATTATTTTTATTTTCATTTAATATAATAAAATGACCACATTTTGAAGATAACACATAATCTTGTTTACAAGATTCATATAGAATATGGAGAATTCTATATGGATTTGCCACAGTGTTCTAATTTTCTGCTTTTTTGTGCACTTAAATTACTTTTCTTTTTATATTGCCATAAATAACACTGACATCATTGTATTTGTTTGCAATCTGGGTTCAGATTATTTCCTTATGACAAATTAGTTGAGGTGAAAGAACTACATAAAAGATGAAAGTGTTTCAGATATTTTATGTATATATTATCAAATATACTTCTACAAAGATAATTGATAATCCTAAAGGTGACATATAGTAGATATATTTTCTCATTTCCCCTTACTCCTCCATAGAACATTTTATAGACAAAACCAATAGTTCTTATTTTAATTTACATATTTTATAACTATTAGGCTAAATAAGTTTGCAAGAGTTATTGGTCAGATTATTTCTTCTATTTTTTAGATATCCAAATGAAATATTTTTGTCTTGTACATTAATGCATGAGAACTTTTATATGGGAAATACATTGATATTAGAAACTAAATGCAATATTTTTCTCAGTTTGTTTTACCTGCCAGTTAAAGAATAGTGCTCATGTTCTGGCTTTTGTCATTATTATATTTACCAGTCATCTTTTCACTGTCATATTTTAAAATGATATTCTCAATTTTAGTCACATAAAAATCACCTTTATTATATAACACTAATTTGAATAGATTTAACTTAACATAGTATATTAGTAAAGACTTTTTGCTTTGAAGATCATCAGATATAAATTTAAAATTCTGACTCTGCCATTCTGATTTTATTATAAAAAATTTAAAATAGCAAAATAATAGATTTCTAGATTTTTTTGCATCCAATTTTAAATTAAATTATTAATGTAAAATATGTGCCTTGTGCCTAACACATTTAAGTGCTTAATCACTGATGTTTTTATAACCATGATGATGATAATTTTTATACCTTCTTTAAATTCTTATGTTCATATAGTAGGCCTTCTAGTTTTCTGGATTGTAATTGAGGAGAATATATATGAGTCTGTTGGTATTTGGTTTTTTAAATCTGGAATTGATTTCACATTATAACAATTATTAACAAATATTTTAAAAATATGCTATTCTCTTTGTTCTACTAGTGTAATTAATTCTATTAAAAATTATTTTTAACATTATGATTCTTACATTACAGAAATACACTTTGTGTGATTTTTGTGAATTATTATTTAATATACTTTTAGATTATAGTATTTGATTTAAAAATTTTAAAACTTATATTCTTGAGATTAACAGTAAATTTGTGTATTTTAGGGCTATTCTTGCCATGTCTTGATATTAGGATTTAGGATCACTTTATGTAATAATATAAATTGTTTTTAAAACATTTTATAATATATTTATTATATCTTTATTATATCTGTAAAAAAATAATTTCTGTTTTCAAACACATTTTACCACATAAGACCTGCTCAATTTTTATTGAAAAATGCTACCCAGTATCTGAAATTGCCATATCAAACTACATTTCAGAGCTACCTGAGAAGCATTTTTTTTAAAAACTAGGAGAGATGTCTGAGAATTTGTATTTTTCGAAGTTTTTTGGTTTATTCTGGTGTTTACTAACTCTGTGGACCTGAGTTTGAAACTATTGAAAAGTTTCTGTTATTATTTATTATTCAAAGTTCTTGTGTGTGTGTGCGTGCATGTGTGTGTATGTGTGTGTATGTTTGGTATCTGAATTTAAAATTGTTGCTAAAAAATTTTTGAGCTTTCTGAGGATTTTTTTTCCTAAGGGGGAAAAAACTGGCTACTGATGGAGTTTCTTTTTGTCCTTTTGATTCTACAAAACCCAGAGACCAGTCTAAGACATCATCATAGAAAGAGTCTTTATTTACGGCTTGTTTGACCTCTTTTTTTCTGACCTTGACTATATACTTGCTCTTGTACTATTTTATCTTCATATATATAGTAGACTGCCCTTCATTTTAGCTCTTTTTATAATTTATTCTAAAATATAAAAGTAGTTAAATATTAGCTTATAAACTATGAAGGCATTGCTTTTTCTGTATTATTCCCTACCACGTCACTAACCCGTTGAACAGAGCTTTGCCTCATATATATAGTGGGCACTCGGAACATATTTGCTGAAAAAATAAATAAGAGAATATATTAATGATTGTAAAATGAAGTGGAAAGTTAATAAAAATGCACAATGATTCTACACTTAAAAATGAAAAACAACAATAATAAACACTGCCTTGTCCTTGATTACTGTGTAGTTTCCTTGTCCTCTCTGTTTCTACTTTTCTATTTCTAGAATTCTTGTAATTGTGGTCAATTGTTTGCATCCATCTTCTATCTCTTGGAGCCACCAAAGATGAGGCTATATTATTTGTGATTATATAAACCAGTTTTAAATTACATGCTTAAATAATTTATTGAAATTGTTTTTACTCAAATTGTGGCTACTCTAAGACTAGTAATTTCCCCTTGAACAATATCTTTCACATTGCCTTCTTGTACATAAAACAACACAGATGTATTATGGGACACAGTGAAATGTTTCCATGAGTATTGAGGATAAAATATGAGTATAAAGAATTAATGAATATATAACTTATGATCCTAACTGCCATACTTCTGAGAGTAAACTGTGAGCTATTAAAAATTAAGCCAGGGCAGCAGGCATAAAACTAGGATGACCCAGGGCAAACTGAAATGCGAGATCACTCTAGTCTAAAATTAGATTAAGACACCAAGATCTTGCTTTGGGAGAAAAGCTTTTGGCTGTATCTCCAGATCCCTGGGGTATGAAATAATGTTCTTATGCATAAGGGGATATTAGCAGAAACATTTTTGAATATGTTGTGATAATGGTGTTTCTAAAAAAAAATGGAATACTCGTTATTTTTGCCTAATTTACTCATATTTGTCATTTAAGCTCAGCATCTCAAATCAAGTACTCCTGTTATAGGCACATCTTCAGACCACTGGGAAAAGGTGCAATTTTATATTTGTTAATTAGACTTTACTCTTCTAAAATATATGTATTTTTTTGGTTTGGTTTTTGTTTGCTGACTATTGTCCTTGATACAAACCAGGTATTAAAAATATTTAATCAATTAGCAAGTGAATAGATTTCTTTTGTCTCACCTTCACCCATTAAACTCTATAAGAATTCTCACAGTTTGCTAACAAAAATGAATTTTGAAAACAATGAAAGACTTCAAGAATCAAGTAGAATTGATTTTTCACTTTGTAAACCATTCTTCTACCTGGAAGTTCTAGTTTTCAAAGGGAATTCTTATACTTTGGCTCTCATGACAATATTTCACTTATAGATTTGAAATAGCATGTAGAAAAACAGGAAGTGAGAAATACAATAAAAATAACATTTACAAACTAACAGTATGTTTTTAAAGATAATTTTTCTGTTTTTGTACTAGCTTTTGGCTAATGGTAGCCACTCTGGCAATTTAGAATCCTTTTTGGATGAATATAAATGCTTTTTGATTTTTATTAATCATACTGTGGAAAAAGAACTGTAGATAAAGAAAAATTATAATTTATTACAATAAAATAATTCCAAAAAACTGTATTTGTTATCTATTCATTTTATTTATTTTGTCTATTCATTTTGTGTGAGAAAATGATGTTCTACAAACTAACATTCTAGAGTCAAAATTACTTATCATTAGAAACACTTAAAGCAATTCAGGAAAGCAAACAAAGAAACTTATTGTTATCTATATATAAACCACTATTCTTACTTTAATATTTTATATACAAATTAGGGAGGATTTTGCTGGAATGTGTCCAAAGAACTCAAACCAGAAAACAGAAGTTCAAAAACAGTTAATTCTTTATATATTTCTAAATGATTTGCAGTTTGGGCAGAATCAGTAAGAAGTAAATACCTGTTTAGCATTTCATTCAGTTCAGTTTGTTTCAATGAACACTGCCAGGCATTGTTCTAAAATGTAGGAGCAAAAACATGAATTTTAGCCTCAAAAGAGTCAAGATCCAAGTATGGGAGACAAACATAAAGAAAACCTGATTTGTGACAGATTCCAACTCTCCTGTACCAGGATATTACTATGTCTCTAATCTTGGTTAAAATATCTCTAGAACATTCTAGTTATAATACTATTATATTATCTCCAGGGTAAGTTAAGACATCAAGCAATTATCAACTATTATCATGTTAACACAAATAACCCAGAAAACAAAAAGAACAAGAGATAGGAGAAGAAAAGGGAAATGGGAAGGGCCAGTGGCAGCAACTGGTAAGAAGAACCAATCATCATTATTATATTTTTTATTTAAAAGTATTTTGGGGGTACAAATATTTTTGGTTACATGGATCACTTTTATAATGTTTGAGTCAGGATTAAAAGAGTGTCCATGATGCAGGTAGTGTTCACTGTACCTGTTAGATATGTTTTCACCCATCCCCTCATCTCCCCAGCCCCCTGCTTGATTTCCTGTGCCTTTTACTTCCTTCTGTGCACATGTGTGCTCATCAGTTAGTTCCAATTTAATAGTGAGTACATGCGATGTTTGTTTTTCCAATCTGTAGATACTTCACTTAGGATAATGGTCTCCAGTTCCATCCAAATTATTGCAAAAGGCATTAAGTCACAACAAAAATAAATAAGTGGGACTTGATTAAGTTAAAATGTTTCTGCATAACCAAGGAAATAATTAACAGAGGAAATAGACAACCTACAGAATGGGAGAAAATATTCATAAGCTATATATCTGATAAAGGGCTAATAACTAGAATCTACAAAGAACTCAAGCGAATCAGCAGGAAAAATCAAACAACCGCATCAAAAAGTGGGCAAAAGACATGAACAGAAGCTTCTCAAAATAAGATAGACAAATATCCAATAAACATATGAAAAAATGTTCAACATCACTAATCATCAGGGAAATGCAAACCAAAATCACAATGAGATATCACCTTACCCCAATTAGAATGGCTTTTATTAAAATGTCCAAAAACAATAGATGCTGGCGTGGATGAAGAGAGAAAGGAATGCTTATACACCGTAGGTGGGACTGCAAATTAGTACAACCTCCATAGAACTAATTATTATTATTTAAGATATGCTCTCCATGAGGAAACAAATTTGATCTTGACCATCAGTGAGCCCCTGAGGGTATCAAGGAATGGATGGATAAATGAATAAAGAAACATGATTCCTGGTTCATGTGAAAACAAAGTACTGTATTCCACTTGGGGGACAGGATAGAAGGTGGGAAAGGGGTACCCCTTAACCTAATTACCTGTTTATCCAATGAAAATTTGGGACAGCCCCTGAAAGTGAATTATCTCTTTCTCTCCACATTGTTGATCAGTAACAGAGACCCCAAATTTCTTGCACTTATATCGACTTTAGGATTACATTTTGTAGATTCTGTTAAGAATGATGGAAGCATTTTGGTGAAAAAATGTGATTCACTCTCAGGCTTTTTCGCTCTGTGATATCTTTATTTGACACGTGTGGCTTAAGGAAGCCTCTCTGGCCTCTCATCCGGAGGCTGGCAGGCCCTGACTGCAGATTGGTGTGCTAACAATAGGGATGTGCCACTTATAGGCCTGGTGCCTACCACCACAGCCATTCTCTAAATTTGCTTCAGCTCAATCAGTTTCATGATTTGGGGCTTCTATTTGCAACCAAAAACTGGTTTCTAAAATTTTTTCCCTTAGTGTGTCTTGGACAAGGAAGTTAAATCGGGGAGAGAGTTGACAACCACAATTTCTGACTCCTTTTAGAAAGTGTGCTGAGGAAGGCTGCAACTTCTATGACATTTAAAACACTTTCCAATCTAAATTTTACATTTTCTCCATCACATTTCCCAAGAAAATATAGACATGACATAAGTTTATTATACTGTGATTTTGTTCATATATACAATAAAAACAAATTGTAAACTGTAAAAAGAAATTTCCTACAGAAATATTTTTGGGAAATTGATAAACTTTGTTGTGATCAACCATTTTCTTATTGCTATTTTAATCCACGTAGCTGTGGTAAAAAGACATGGGATTATTGCAAAATTTGAAAACATTATTCTTTAAAATAAGTCAAATTATTTCATTTACCAGAAATAAAAGTGGTCAGCAATGAGGCTTTTTACTACTTCAGTAATGCATAGACTTTGATAAAATAAATGAGCCAAGAGTCATCTTCTGACTTAACTTTGCCTTTTTAACAAATTCTGAATAGAGTGGAAGGAAGCTTCCAGTGGAGGGCATATCTTCTAATGGCCAAAATAAATTAGAATCTATTAATTTTCAATTTGATGCCTCTTTGGTTCTAAAACATTTATAGTTAGGTGTCACTGGTTAATTATCTTTTCTGACATCCACTTTTTTTAATCTGTAAAATGAAGGCAGAATAATAGTCATAACAAAACTTGTTTTAGAGTATTACATTGAAAATTCTATTGAAAAGTATATATAACTGTGCAATTATAAATTATTGTTATTTGCAATAGATTTTATACACACACATATCAAAGCATATGCTTTTTTTTCCTTGCAAAGATTTTGCTTTTACAAACAGGTCTATTAATTATTATTATAGATATTACTTTATTCCACCTTTAAAAATAGATGCCATAGGTCATAGACTAATTCAAGGGACTTTATTTTCTTTCAAGCAGAGCAGCATCTGGTCTTCTGGCGTAAAATTCAAACAATTCTGTTGGCAGCTACAAGGTTATCCCTTGGTGATCCTGTTAATAGATGTTTGAGTGTACTAGTGCTTTTAGCCACCATTATTCTGTGGTGCATGTTCTTCATTTCATGCATTTTCTGTGTTGACTACACATATTGGATTTTTTAAAATTACTTTTACAACTGAAAAAAAAAAACTTTAATGAGTCATATTTTATGGCTAGTTAATGTAAGTTATTTTATTCAAATTGAATATAATTTTTATTTTATCATTGACTATTTTTCATCTGCTATCATTTATTCTGCAATTTTAAACCTCATCTTCTCATATTACTATTAACTTCTTCCTGTTAATATTTCTTAATTTTTCTTTCTCCAATAATTCTGATTTAACTCTAAAGCAATTTCCCAAGAAATTTTCAGAAAAAAATATTAATCAGAGACAAGGTGGGCTTTTATGGAGGACTGTTTTTTAGATTACTATTATTGTTATCATCACGGTTATTTTATAATGCAGAATAATTTCTTATATATCTACTGAGCAAATTAAATTATTTTGTTAATAACAAATGCCTCTGAAAAAGTACAGCAACAGAGAGCCTTAGTTTATTTTCTGTTACTTATAACAGAATACCTGAAACTGGGTAATTTATAAAGAAAAGAAATTTATTTCTTATAGTTCTGGAGGCTGAAAAGTCCAAGTTCAAGGTGGCGCATCTGGTGAGGGCGTTTTTGCTGGTGGGGATTCTTTGCAGTCCTGAGGCAGCACAGGGCACCACATGCGAGGGGGCTCAGCACGTGAATTTGTATTAATTTGCTAGCTTAGTTATCTTCCTTCTCTTATAAAGCCACCAGCTCCACCACCATGATCGCCTGTTAATCCATTAATCAATAAATAGATTAATTCATTCATGAGAACTTCATTAATCAAATCAGCTCGTAAACGTTCCTTTCAAAACTGCCACATTAGGGATTAAGTTTTAACATGAGGTTTGGAGGGGAAAAACATTCAAATCGTAGCAATTAGCATGAGGGAAATACATAAAATTGGACAATTTCTAAACCCAAGTTCGGGTCTATTAAGAAAAAGGAAAACAAATAAAATGATTGCTTATCAGGTCCTTATTTTGGGACCCAATTCCATGTCTGGATGTCTGGGACCTTATAAAATTTTAATTGTCTTATTTATATTAATTGGACTAGTTGGATATGATTGTAATGAATCATATACATGAGAGCTAAATAGATGGAATAAAATATATGACTAAAATGATAGTTAAAAGTTATTTAATAATAATAACAATACATTTATTAACCCACAGTGACCCGTTGGGAGACAAGACAGACAGTCCTTCATGAATCTCTGGCATTTCTTTTCTTCTTGCAAACAGAGGTAATAATTGCCTTTTTGTCCTGGATTATCTTTTAAAAAATGTTTATGTAGGGAATAGTTTTGGAAGATATATATTATGGCTTCCTTCTGAGCAAAGAAGTGCTTTGATCTTTGTCCAATAAAATAAAAATTATGTCTCTCTTCAGGAAAAAATGCACTTAGGTTCGGTTGCGGCTTATTATAAAAGATTGAGCTTGCCTATTCTCAGGGATCCTTGCTTGTAACACAAATTCGCCATATGGGTAGCATCCATCTGGGACCCTCCTTGTTGCTCTAGCAGGACTTTGGGAGAGAGAGGCAATGGCATGCCATGAATGATTAAGTCTTTCATCTCTGACCCAGGAGTCTTTTGTCTTCTACTAGCATCCAAGAAGCTGTGGCAGGATAATATGTTACACTGAGAGTACAAAAAACTTTCAGACTTTTCACAGTTCTTGACACAGCCCTGTAAAGTAGATTTTAATATTACATACATTTTTAAATGAGTAAACTGAGGCACAAAGAGCTTGGGTAGCTTTCCCAATGTCTTACAGATAGCACAGAGAAGATTTAGAATTCAAATCAGACAGTTTGGTTCCAGAACTGATGCTTTCAAACATGTCATTACACTGCTGGTCACATTTACTTCTAGTTTCCTTAGTGCTACGTGGTTCTGAATGAACTGAGTTATTTCTCCTATTTAACCCAACATGAAAGAAAAGGATTTGAATACTCTGTTTCTCAATCCTCATATATTATCTTTTTTCTTCTAGTGACAAGAGGTACTCATTCAGATAACATGGTTCTCATTTATTCTGAAAACTATCTGTCACATTCAGATAGTATAGCATCTTTGGAGTGTCAAAAGGACGGTGAACATTCTCTCTTTGGCTTCTATGACCATTCTGTAGGATAGGTGGGAAAGACGCTAAGATCTCCATTTTCTATTTGAGATAAATGGGTCAAGTATTCAAATAAAGTCTAGAATCCAGGTCTTTAGTTTCTTTAGTCCAATACACCTCTAACTGCAACAGAAATAAAACAACTGTTTGATATTTGTAGATCAAATAGGAATATCCTCACAAAAACATTAAATCTAACCTAGTCCATGTCTATCACCCTATCTTCAAGTTACATAGCCTAGAGCAGGGTCAGGAGCTTCCATGCCGTATTACGTGACAGGGAAAAAAAGCATACAAAAGACTCCTTCATTTACTGAATCTTCAAATATTTATAGGGAGCATATTATACTAGGCCAGGCACTGTTTTGGAATCTCAGTGCAGTGGTAAAGGAGTCTGGCTGTTTCTAAAGATGACCTTCTTCTTTTATATTTTTCTGCTATTACCATATGAACCGAAAACGGATCTGTTCTGTTATTCAATTATTCCTGGTATGTGAGTCTAACTCAAAAGTTTAGTTCTTACAACTAGAAAAATCAAAAGGATCATATGGGCCTTGAATATGTACATTAATATATTTTAGAGTAAAATAAAACTATAAAAATTATATCTAATCTTGTCTGATTACAAAATGATATTAGAAAAAAATAAACATGCACAAAAAACATTTTCAGCTTTGGTTTCTGCCCAGGTGAACACACTTTTAGTGTCTCAGATGACAGACACAGTTTACACCCTAGCTTTTGAAGAGTTGAGCCTCCTTTTTGTAGTTGAGGAAAGCACCATCTTTTTGCTTAATAATTAGAATAGGAATAGAATATAGATAAGAGTAGCAAGATATTAAAACAAAATGTCATTTTTCAACTGCAAACAAAGACTTGCGACAAGCTTAGGCACTCAACCTTCACAATGGTGCCAATTATGTTCACCCATCCTGCTGTGCTCTAAAAGGGGAGGCGCCATGGGGATCAAAATTAAAACACTTAATTACTTTATGTTCTAAATGTGAGCTATCTGTGAGAAACAGCAGGCCAATCTTTTTTCCTATCCACTCAACAGAAATCCCTTTGGGCCTTGGACAGCTCCACTAATCATTTGAGTTTAAATACTTTTCAACTGCCTTGCATTCTCACTACAAATATCTCTACCTTCTCTTGGAAAGGCCTCTACCCTTGTTTACTATCTAACCACTTATCTGTTGAAGTAAATGGCTGAGAATTAAAGCTCCCTAGAGTTGGCTGATGAGCTTCACATCAAGTAAGTATTGCAACACATCTGCAAATCAAGGGATAAGGGGAAAGGGAGGCTATTATAGAATAAGTTTCCAAAGGCACCTCTGGAATTTGCAGAATTGCTATCATAGGATGAAGTATTTCAGTAGATTTAAATTTATATTTCATTAACAACATTAAAATCCTTTTGAAATCTTCACCTATACCAGTGTCATTATCAGAGATAGCTGAGGCTTATAAATATACCATGATAACTGTAGAAATGCTCCCGACTTAGAAAAAGCTCCAAATATTTATATAGATTTTTAATTAGCTTATTTCAATTGCTCCCTATTCTTCTTTCATTTTTTATGTTTAAAGTTAGAACACTTTTTTGTTTTCTGAGCATTTTGACATCTATTTTATACATTATTTTATACTTAGAGCAATGCTTTGAGTCAGCAAATAGTAATTATCTCAGTTTTGCAAATAAGGAAAATGTATATAAGGTCCTCTTGGCCTTCCTTCAGCTCAAGTCACAAAATTAATTAATACAGAACTGAAACTAGAAGCCAGATTATTTTTCTAGCCCAAGATTTTTTTCGTTACAGTGCGTGACTCGTACAATTGTTTCTATAGTCACTATAAAAATATATATTAATGCAAATATGTAAAAGTGATTCTAGTTGCTGGGGTTGGGGAACATCTTAATTAGATGATCTGATAAGAGTCTTATAAGAAAGGAATTTATTCTGATGAGAAAAATTATTTGTATAAATTGAAACACATTAACCCATTTTCACAGTTGCCAACGAAATGCAGAAGATGTAGATGGGAGAAGTCCAGGTTAATCGGGAAGGGGAGATAGAAATGGAATGGTGGGGAAACATGGACAAACAATGTGCTTCTTCAAAACATGGGAATTTACTTTCTTTTCCAAATTGTCCCTGATCATTGTAATTTGCGGTGACGAAGGGTCGGCAACAGAGCATCAAAGACCACAGCACAAAGGTGAAATGATTTATCCCGCTTTTTAAT
This sequence comes from Avahi laniger, assembly GCA_963575035.1. Classification (NCBI taxonomy): domain Eukaryota; kingdom Metazoa; phylum Chordata; class Mammalia; order Primates; family Indriidae; genus Avahi; species Avahi laniger. The sequence goes on from CAUYSK010106574.1 coordinate 19,627, forward strand.
TCTCAGCACAGAACTCTGAGATCTTCTAATTAAAGAACCAAGATAGGCATCTGCTCGACCCTCACTTTGACGTCTTCAAATTTAAAGCAATTCACCTCTCACTCCCACACTCAGGTTAATTTTCACTACAAGAAATGATTTTTGACAGTTTCAGAAAGTCAGGTTGAGTTTATATAAGGAAAAAAGAGTAAAATTGTCTTCTTTTACTGATAGATGTTTCCTCCAAGATTTCCCAATAGCTCCAGGACTTGCAGGGCTGTGCCAGAGCATAATGCACAGTGAGGGGTTCGGGGCACAGGCTTGAGTCAGAAATCAGTGGGCGGCCCCCCTCCACTCTCCCGCACTACTAGTTGGTCATGCGATCTTAGAAGTACTTAAATATCTCTGAAATGTGGGTCCTTCTTCCATGAAATTGAAATAATAGTTGTACTTAGAATTTAGATTGTTATTGGCAGTGGGCTGAACAGCGTCCCCCAAAGAGATATGTTCTTGTTCTGATGCCCAGACCCTGTGAATGATCCCGTGTTTAGAAAAAAGGTCTTTGCATATGAAATTAATTTAAGGGTCTTAAGATGAGGAGATCATCCTGGATTCTGTGGTGGACCTTAAATCTAATACAAGTATCCTTATAAGAGACACACAGCAGAGAGAAATGGAGAAAACGACGATGTGACCATGACGTCAGAAATTGGACTAATGTAGCCGCAAAGTAAGGAACAGCTGGAGCCACCATAACCTAGAAGAGGCCAGGAATGGATTCTCTTCTCGAGCCTTCAGAGGGAGTATGACCCTGCTGACACCTTGATGTTGGACGTGTGCCTTCCAGAACTGTGAGAGCATAACTGTGTTTCCAACCAAGGTTGTAATAATTTATTACAGCAGCAACAGAAAATTAATACAGCATTAAATAATTGTGATGAATATATTGAACATATGGTCTAGAACATAAAATGTTATCAATAAATAGAAGTCAGTGTAATATTATGCAAAGCCTGAGCAGTATCAGGTCTAGAATGAACAATGCTGAAGGATAGTTGTACTTAGAGAAGAGATTTCCATTTATTGATCACTTTCCATGTGCCAAGTATTCTACTAGATGCTATATAATGCATTACATAATTTCTCCTGCCAGTTAAAACAAAAAGTAAATATTACGATTTTCTTGACAGATAAGGAGGCTGACACTCAAGAAAGTGAAATGACTTGCCCAAGGCCTTATAATGTGTAAGCGAATCCAGATTTAACTCAGTTCTGTCTGTGGGAAAAGCATTTACTCTCTTTTTTGCATGTTGTTCTGCAAGGTACAGTGTGCAGAAGTGGTGAGGGGATTGTGGAGAAAAACTAAGCCACGGCCAGGAGTTTTGTGTAATAGTCTGTCAATTTTAAGGGTGCTGACACAAAGGAAAAGTCAAGAAAATAATAAAGCAAATGGAATAGGTAAAAGTGAGAAAGTTAATATGAGATCATAAAATGTGAAATTTGGAAATATTTCCTAAACAACTATAGTCTTGGTAATTGGATTAAGAATTAGGTAAAGGTAAACAGCATAGGCTGTTTAACTGGCTTGACACTGTGGCAGGCAGAATTGTGAGACCAGTCTCGAGATTCAGCCTCCTGTTATACAAGCTCACGCCCTGTATAGTGCTCCCCTGGAGTATGATGGGAACTGAGAATATGATGGGATGTCACACCTATGACTAGGCTATATTGTAGGCCAAAAATAAATAGATTTTGAAAATACAATTAAGGTTGATTTTTGGTTAAGCAAAAGAAAGATTATCCTTAATGAACCTTAATCAGATGAAAGCCCTTGAAGGATCAACTGGGCCCTTGTGAGATTAGAGAGATTCTCCTCCTGGCCTTGAAGAAACAATCAGCCATGTTGTGATTTGCCCATGAAGAGGCCACATGGCACAGGATTGTGGGTGGTTTTTATGAGCTAAGAGTCACCCCAGCCAACAGCCAGCTAGAAAATGGCTACCACAATCCTTCAGTGGGAAGGAGATATATTTTGCCAAAACATGAATATGCTTGAAGAAAATTATTGCCTAACGAAGCTTGCTGATGTTGAAGCAGCCTGACAGAGAACCTGAATGCAGCCATGTGAGACTGAGCAGAACGCCAACCTAAGCTGTGCCTGAGCTCCTGACGTACGGAAATGGTGGGATAATAGATGTGTGCTGTTTTAAGACACTAACGGTGGTAATTTGTAACACAGCAGTAGAAAACTAATACAGACAACTCTCAAAAATCAATTTTTTTAAATTTAAATATATAATTTCTGTGAGAGAAATCAGCACTGTGCTACCAGCTAGTCAAAATCTTACAGGGTTTACTCATAGTGTTGCCCACAGGTTTTACCACTCAGTACTTTGTTCTCAGAAACAGTTTCACCTGACTTTATGCCCGCTCCGTTCCTCCTGCCCACTGACTATCTGTCCTTAGCACCTTCACTGGCAGGCTGGGAAATCTGGAAGCCGCCTTTACACACACATGCATGTGCACGCACACGAGCACATAAACACACATGGGCCACTGTATGAACACATGTACATATTAAAACATGAAGAAATACACAAGAATTCAGCAGATTACACTGTATACATGTGCACACATGCCCCACATACACACAAACATACTTTTCTTCTAGCCTGATAACATGTATTATTTTTTGCTTTCATGAAAGCTGTCTCGCTCCTTATCTTATTCCTGTTTCTCTTCAGTATTTAAAACACACTTATGGCCAAATATACCCCTGCAGTTGTATAGTAATGTACTTTTAACAATTTTATCACATCATAAACTAGCATAGTGACAGTACTTTAATGTTCAACTGCTGCATTATTAATGGGAGAGGTTTTGCCTTTCCAGAAGCATCCTGAATTTGCTGTGATCCACAGTCATTACAGCCCAATAAATATGATGTGGGTCAGATTGGAAATGCAAAGGATTGGGTGAACTCTGAATGTATAAGGTGCACTTTGAACCATTTACTGCTGCAATTGCAATGATGCTATTTCAAATGAAGCATCTTAGAATTTGAAAGCAACTCTTTTCAGCAACATAAATGGTTACTCTGTCTTGCAGTGAAAATAACAAATTTATTGGCAAAGGCTGTGCCTTGTTAATTTCATATTTTAATTTTCCAAACTCTGGGAGCTGAATGATATAGTTTAAGCATAGACTAATGATTAAAAGTTCATCATGTAAATGAAATACAAATAGTTAATTTATGGCTCAGATATATTAATTTGTCAAATTGGGTTCAAGATCTTTCTCTCTCTAGATCAAAGTCATATTGGGATATATATTTTATATTGTGGTCTTAAATATTGCTGAATAAAGATGAAAAATTAGTTTTGAGTTGCAAATATCTTTAAAGCAGTCAATTCACAAAGTGGTGAAAACAAAAATACACAAGTAATATGAATAAAAATAATGCAAAAATAACAGTACAAAAATCCCCTAGCCAATAGGTAAAAGAATATTTACTTCATGCTACTAACAAACAAATGAAATCCAAGTAAGAATAACTGTAAATTATCATTTCTTTAGTGTCGAATTAGCAAATATTTTCAAGAATTGTAATAATCAGTTTTGTTATGGAAATGACAAAATAGGCAAGCTGTCTAGAAAGTATGTATCAATATATTTCAAAATCCTGAAAAATATATAACCTTTTTATCCTAGATATTCAAATTTTTTAACTGTAATAATTTCCAGAAGACAATGCAGCAAAGCTATACAAAAACATAAGCAAAAAAGATGGGATGAGACAATTTTACATATATCCAATCAATTTAGAAAAACAACCTCTTTGTTTTAAATAGGACATAATTCAATGCATACTACGTCATCCTTGAAAAAGATAATTAGTGGAAAATATGTAACTATGTGTATATTTAAATATAAACACTCATGAGGATACTTTACTGCATGATTTTATGTTCAGTTCAGTTCTGCATTTTCCATTTTCCATTTTTATTAACATCCATCTTTATTTTTCTCTAAGTATAAATATAATGCATGTTCACTGTGGAAAATATTGAAAATACAACATCAAAGAGAAAAAATACCAAAGAGAAAATAAAATTTGCTGTTTTAATTTTAAATGACCTTTGTACTATGAAATATGTGTATACTTTTCTACTGATTTGGGAATATTTTCTTTGAAATTCTAACACTGGGTTTTTTGTATTGAAAATGACTTGTGAATGTTTCTAAGTAGCATCTCATAGATTCTCTTTAGATAGAAAACATTTGAAAATTATCCTACATCTTGGTCTGTTCAGGTAGATATTTCACTGTTGTATATAATACAGACATCCTTAGCCAGGAATTAGTGACTAAGTCCTTTTGTAACTGTTTAAAGGAATTTGGTGATAGTAGTTTGCTGATGAATCGCAAGTAGAATTAGATCTCATGTGTATATATGTCTCCAGCACTCTCATGCCAGCGTATTAAATTGGGGGGGGGGGTAATTTTTTTTATGAATTTTAGTTTCTTCTGTCTTCCAAGCATCATATCTGTAAGGTAGACATCTCTGAAGATAAATTGAGAATCTCATCCCAAACTAACCTTAAGAGAGGTTTTCAATATAAAATTAGTACTCCTCTATCCCTTCCTTCTTTCCTTTCTCTCTTTCCTTCCTCATTCCTCTTCCTTCTCTCTCTCTTTCTCTTTCTCTTCCCCCCTCCTCCATTTTTCATGCAACTCAACTAGTATATATTAAACATGTACCATGTGCCAAGCATTGTGCAAGGCACAAGGGGTGTAAATACGAGCAAGGTAGCTTTGTATTTATCCTTCCAAAACTTAGAATCGAGGAGTTTAATTTTAAAACAAGAATTTACAATAAAGTGTGGTAAGTGATACAATAAAGAAAGAACAGAATGCTAAGGAAATGCCCCTAGTGGTTGTCTTTAGTACATTTGGGAACAAGAAAAATTATTCAAGGAAAGGTTTTTAGATAAAGTGGCATTTAGGCTGAAATTTAAACAATTATTAAAAAGTTAGTCAATTAATATTACTATTCAAGTATGGAATCTTTTATTTATCTAGGTTCTACCTCATTTTATTGTTGGCTCTTCTTTGAATGCCCAGTACTCACAAAAGTATCTGACATACAGATGGTGTTTAATAAATGTTTGATTAATTAATGCAGAGATATAAAAAATAGTATATCGATAAAACATAATTTGATACATTTGTAAGTAACACAATAAAAATAACATAGATTTCAAGAAAAATTAATACGCCTTCCATATTCCTACTGCTAATCTTAGATTCCCTATTATCCTCTTTTTGTTTTGTTTCTCTTCATTAATTTTTAATTTTTGTCCCTATAACTAGACTCAAATCAGCATATATTTGATTTTAACATTCTGACTTAATATAATTTATTAAAGCTTGAATACTTCTTCAAAGTTTAAAGATTTATTTTTAGGAATAATTTTATAAAACTTCAAATTTATAAAATCTTCTGAATTAACATTTGCCGTTTACTTTGCCTGTGGAGAAATTAGTCTAATAGATGTTAATAAAAATGTAAGAAGAAATTACCAAAAAACTGAGTATGAATTTCCTTGGGTATTGCTTCAGAAGAACTTGCATATTCAATTCAGCATGCATATGTAATGTATGCAAATTTAACATGCTTTTAGTAGAGACCATTTAATTAAAGAAGAATAAAAATAATTTAAAAATTTATTCAAAATTCATTTGGTAACATGAGAATTTAATACATATGAAATCACTAGACTCACAAATTCATAAGTAAAGAATGTAGACTAGAAAACAACAATGCTAATTGACATAAAACAATAAGGCAATGGTATCTCAAAATACTATTCGAAGTTGCTGAAATATAGTTAAGAACATGAGCTTTAAAATCTAATTAAGAACTAAGCTCAATAAGATTTCATAAGTATTTTTATGCTTGGAATGAGTATTGGAAATTTGTTTATATTAGTTCAAATTGGTCTAGTATCTCATTTCCTTGTTATTGCATATTCTCAATTGTCTGAGAATTTAAATGTAGGAAAAGGAACAATAAAGCATGCTAAAGGTGGAAGTGGGTCATAATTTAATAAATACTTTTAAACATTATCTTTGAAACCAAATTATTTTTGAGAACTAGAGGCAAAAATCTATAGTTTATATTAAACTGTAAAAAGAAGAAATCTAATTTAATTTGCTCCAAAAAACAGGGCTGATTTTACAGAAGAAATGAATTTCTTTTTCAGGAAATGAAATATGACACACTCACACACACACACACACACACACACACACACTCTGTCTCTCTCTCTCTCTCTCTCTTTCTCTCTCTCTCTCACAGACAAATACATACACACACTAACTAGGCGGTACATCATAGTTTAGAAAATTAAAATAAGTACTAAATCAGACTGTTTTTCTAATTTGCTGCTTGATCAAACTTGGACTTTTCAGGAAGAGGTTTTCTTTGAATTTTAAAAATTTACCAGTTCTACTTTTTGTGGTCTAGTCATTTAAATGGGATACTGAACCATTGTAGCTCTACTTAAGAACATGAATTAATACCTTAGCAAGAAATGGTGTATTAAATACAAAGTAGAAACCTTCATATAAATCATTGATCTTAACATTCTCATCTAATTTGTGTCATTTGGTAAAATATGCTCAAGTTTAATTATAATTTCCACATGTAGGAGCATATATATTATAGAAGAAACAATGCAGAAAAGAAGGTAATGAGAACAGGTGTTGAAAGGATAAATTGGGATAACACTCCACGTCATTGACTATCAAATCTATTTTTAGAAATAAGAAAGGAGGTTGTATGCAGCAAGTGTATGGATGTCTCCAATATAGGAAAATGGAGCCCTAGTACAGCAATCCTAGAGCAAAAAGAGACAAGTAGTCCAATGGCTTAGAATTTATGTACTGATGGGGAAAGAGAAGGACAGGACAAAGAAAGAACTGAGATTCTAAGTGATCTGGCTGCTACGTGTCCAACTATCCTTAAACTGAAAGTGCTAGGGAAACAGAGCTTTTGTGGTTTTATTTGAATGGAAGGGTACCTCTCTTCTATTTACGCTAAGACTCTCCAATCTCTGTCTAGCAGAATAACACTGGTTATTGTGGAGGTAATCATCAATGGACAACAAAGCTGAACATGCAAACCAAAGCAACAATAACAGAATATAACAGTACTCTTGCCTGTATAATACAGAAAAGGTATCTGCATGTTTTCCATTAGTGTCCTTCACCATGCTTATGAAGCAACATCAGCATTGGAAAAGAAGAGGTAAAATTGTATTCTTAGAACATATGATTGTCTAGTCAAAAACTATAATGAAATTTACAAAAAGCTATAAGCACTAATAATGGAGTTTAGCAGTATTAAGGATAAAAATTATATTTCTACACACTATCAATGGAAGTTGAAATTTTAAAATTACCATTTAAAGTAGCATCAGAATTATGAAATATAATACTTTAAAAAAAAAACCTTTTTTTTTAATGAGACCTGCCCTGCACATTGAAACCTACAAAAATCAGTGAGAAAAATGTTAAAAAATTTTTAAGTAAATGGAGATATGTATTATGCTCATGGATTAGAAGATTGAATGCTGTTAAATTATGGATCTCCCCAAATTGAATTATAGATTCAACACATATTCCCAAGAAAAATAATAGTGAAGTTTTCTAGTAGATATTAATAGATTTATCCTGAAATGTATGTAAAAATGCAGAGGACCGAAAATAGCCAAAATAACTTTGAAAAATTAAACTGGAAGATGAACACTGACTGATTTCAAGAATTATTATAAACGTACAACAAACAAGACAGTTTGGTATTGAGGTAAAAACCAAAATCAGTGATTACAACAGAATAGAGAGTCCAGAAATAGATCCACAGAAATTTGGAAACTTGTTTTCAATAGAAGTACAAAGACAATTGTAAAAGTTGTGAAAGGATAGTCTTTTAAGAAACGATACTGAAAAAATTGGAAATCCATATGCAAAAAATATTGAACTCAAATCCATACTATATATAAACATTAACTCAAAATGGATTTTAGACTTAAAATAAAACCAAAAATTATAAGACTTCTAAAAGATAACATAGAAGAACACTTTTATGACCTTGGAGATAGGTAAATATATTTTAGATGTGATGCCAAAAGCATTATTGATAAAAGAAAATATTGAGAAATTTTTTACTTAAAATAAAAAGAAAGATCCTTTAAAAGCACGTTAAAAATTACAAAAGCAAGTCACGGAGTGGGAAAAGACATTTACAAATAATATGTATGATAAAGGATTTACATCCACAATATATAAAAAGCTCTCCAAGCTCAATAATATGACACAACTATATGACCAAAAAATTTGAACAGACTCTGCATCAAAGAAGATACATGGATGGCAAATAAGCACTAAAATAATTGCTCAACATTATTAGTCATTGGGTAAATGCAAATTAAAACCACAATGATATACAATTACACACTTATTAGAATAGTTAAATTTAAAACAACTAGTTATAGCAAGTGTTGACAATGATGCAGAGGATCTAGAACTTTCATATATCACTGGTGCAATGTAAAATGCTAAAATAACTTTGGAGAGAAGTTTTGCATTTTCTTAAAAGTTAAACATACACCTTGTTAGCCCCAAATTAGTATCAGCTACAATAGGCATGAAGAAGGCACAATTTTATAGAAAAATATTAACAGTGACAACTTTTAAAATGGACTATATCTTTTGCATATTTCACTACTTAAAACAAATAACCATATTAGGTTTTATTATTACCTCAGTTTCACAAATAGATAAAATAAATAATTCAAGTTCACACCACTCATAAGTATCAAGGTATGGATGCCACTTCTATATTGCAATTCCAAATATATTACTCTTTCTATTTGATCATGATACCATGTGAATACAATAAACTCAAAATTAAGATCATAGGGACACTATTCCAGAGAATAGGGGGAAAAAATCTCTGGAGCTTAAGAATAAGTAAACTCAAAACTTGTTTGTTGAATGCAACAAAGACAGATTCTTGAAGAGTGAGCTTGAACTCATTTTCTGATCAAATCCTAAATGTTATAAACAGGTGACTGTATACAGGATGCAAACCTAACATCATCAGGAAAAAACTTGTTTTCAAAGAAGTTGTCCATTTCATTATTAATTAATTAAATTATTCGACACATATTTATTGAGGGTCTATATATGCCAACTACTGCGTAGGTACTAGGGACATGGCAGTGAACCGAAATGATAAAAATTCCTGCCCTGTAATGCTTCCTTTCCAGGGGGAGTGATAGTAAACAAATAAACAAGGAGAATATGCAGTACATAAGGTAGTGTAAATGAAATGGAGAAATATAAAGCAGGGGAAGGTAAGAAGTTTTGGGTAGTCAGTGACATCACCTGTGCAGAGAAGCTAAGAATAAGAAAAGCCTAATTTCAGAGGCAGGTAGAGGCAACATGCAGAGCAAGACGGCTAAAGGACAACACACCTCCCACAGAAGAGAAAGAGTAACCATCTACTCTCTTTCTAGGACTTGGGAGGTAAGATTTTATCTTAATTTCCTGAAATATTTCAGTGTCCTAAAATAAGCTCCATTTTGACTAAAATTAGGCATTGTAGAAAAGGAGATTAATGAAACAATGGGATTCTCCTCCTTGTATTCCTTGCTAAAATACTCTCCTCTGATTCCCTTAAGAACCTGATACATTCCCCTGACAATCTTATCACAGGGCATAATAATACCCTGTGTACGAATCAGCATACTCCCCTAGACTACATTGGCCATTTGCAGCCTTCAGAGACCTTTTCCATACTGCATAATTTCTAAAGCTTACTGGTAGCTCCGAGGTCTTATTTCAAAATCCATTAGTAATGGAGAAGTTTCAGAGTCAAATGAAAAGCACATCATATATGGGATCAGAGGATTCAAATTTGAGTCCCAAATAGCTATTTACTGGCTTCCTCAATCTTCTTGCCTAACTCCTCTGAGCTGCACTATCTTTATCTGTAAAATGGGGTAACATGGAAACCTATTTCATGGCTTTTCATTTCTTTTAAGGATTAAATGGAGAAATATATACCCCATCCCTAGAGAGTTGATTTAACTGATTTGATCTGGGACCTGAGCTTCAGAACTTTTAAAATACAGTAATCTCTAAGAGTGACTCAACTTACAGCCAGAAGAGAATCTCTAGCTAATTCAATTAGATAAAGCAGAGTATTGCCTAATCTACTCACTATGCTTTAGACTCTCTTAAAGAGCTTACTTAGTCTTTCTCTTGCTTAAACAAAGTTTAAAGTGAGAGAAAAAATATGAGACTTATTTTTCTTTGTTACCCTCTATGGGTTAAGGCTATTAATTTAAAACTTAACACAAATTTAGACAGATGACTACTTTGAATTCATTCCATTTTCCTTATTGTTTTTCCTCCGTTCTAATTGCCCCATAGTGATTACACCCTAGTTTACTTTCCATAACTTATTAAGGCTTAGCTATTGTTCTTAATCCTTTCCTTATTTTTCATGTATTGTATGATAAACATTTCAATTATAACAGCCAGGAACTTTTATCTTTTTGTAATATCTTTAAAAATCATTAATATCATGGCCAGGTATGTTTTTTCTTTCTTTTTTTTTTTTTTTTTCTTTTTGAGACAGAGTCTCACTCTGTTGCCCGGGCTAGAGTGCCGTGGCATCAGCCTAGCTCACAGCAACCTCACACTCCTGGGCTCAAGCAATCGTATTGCCTCAGCCTCCCGAGTAGCTGGGACTACAGGCACATGCCACCATGTCCGGCTAATTTTTTCTGTATGTTTTTAGCTGTCCAATTAACTTCTTTCTATTTTTGGTAGAGACGGAGTCTCCTTCTTGCTCAGGCTGATCTCGAACTCCTGAGTTCAAGCGATCCACCCGCCTGGGACTCCCAGAGTGCTAGGATTACAGGCGTGAGCCACCACGCCCAGCCCAGGTATGTTTTATGATCCTTAATTTAAGTAATATTTCCTTCAGCATAGTTATCATAAATTATTTTAAAGATATTAATAAACTTCCTCATTGCTGCACATATCCAGTATTATTATTCCCTCAACCTTTTTTTCAACTCTTACCTTTTTATTCGTTCTTTCATTCTACCCTTTATTAACTATCTATTATGTGCGATGTTCTGTGCTCTCATATTCCTGGGCTATTACTTCTTTGAATAATGTTCTCCTTTTTTCCCTAAGAAAATTTTGCATTTCTGTAGGTTTGTACCCCAAACAAAACAACAAAAAGAACACAAATTAAACCAAGCTTAGAATCACAATGTCTTTTCTGGCAAATTTCAGTCTATAATGATTGTTTAATCCCCAGACATAATTAACACTTTGAACTGTATATTCTCAGTTTATGTTATATGAATTTATATTTGCACTAGATAAGTTCAAGGAAGAAGAGTGTAATTATTTTATATTCTGAGAGTTGCCCAGGTTAGCCAGGTAGGAAATGCACTCATCAGTTACTGATTGACTCAGCGATCATTTGGCTACTCTAAAGCTGGGTATTCGGTTATATAGTGTAGATTGCAGGGCGTCATATCCCTTGTAAACTATATACATCTGAAGAATTTCTCTGTAAGCTTTATAGTGTTATATGGTATCAATTTAGCATTTTCAGGAAATAAAGTTTTTCCAGAACTGGAATTAATCTATGCTGAATATTTTATTTCAATTACTTTTTAAAATTTCAAATTTCAATTACTTTTGATGAAAATTTATCTAAAAAGCTTTTTAGATTTCTTTATGAAAAAATACTTAAATGATATTCTTTAACAAGAACTTATCAAAATTTCAATAAATTTTAACAAACACAGACAAGTTCAGCTCAAAAACTTTTCATATTGACACTTCCATGAAATCAACATCCAGGGCAAGAAATCTCATCAGTGCACCAATACAGAGTTATCATTTGCCTGAAGTCAAATACAACAGATTCATTGTACCTAGTTTGCATTCTTAAGTAAAAGGAATCAGACTATATGAAAGGTTTTATGTTTGTTTTCTTTCATTAAACATGTTTGAGTTTTTCCATATTGTTACATCTATCTGTAATTTTTTAATACTGCATAGTTTATTTATCTTTTCTATGTATAATGGCCATTTGGGTTTTTTCTAGTTTGTTACTACTATGAATAGTGCTATTATAAGCATTCTTACACATTTCTTTTATGAGTATATATATTGCTTAACAGCTATGTTAAGATATAACTCACATTCCATACAATTCACCTATTTAAAGTGTATGATTAAATGATTTTAAGCAGATACAGTCGTGACACCATCAATCACCACAACAAATTTTAAAACATTTTCATCATCTAAAAAGAAACATTGTAGCAGTTATTACTCATTTATCAAACGTCTCCTTCAGCCCTAGACAACCACTAAAGCACTTTTTTTATCTGTGCTAGATATTGCATATAAGTGGAATCATGCAATATAAATTGTGATCCTTTGTGACTGTCCTCTTTCTTTCGACATGTTTACCAGTTTGATGCATGTTGTAGTGTGTATCAGTATTTCATCATTTTTATTGCCAAAAAATATCGTATTGCATTGATATACATCATTTTATTTATCCATTCATTAATTGGTGGACATTTGGGTTCTTACACTTTATGGCTATTTTGAATAATGATACTATGAAAATTTGTGTACAAGTTTTTGTAGCAATGTATGTTCTCATTTTTCTAATCCACCTTTGTGGTGCTGAAAATACTGTGTCACATGGTAACTTTATTTAAAATTTGAGGAACTGCCAAACTGATTTACAAAGTGGCTGTACCATTTTATATTTCTATCAGCAATGTATTAGAGTTCTCATTTCTCCACATTCTTGCTAACATTGGTCATTATCAGTCTTTTTGATTATAGCTATTCTAGTATGTGTTAAGTAGTATTTTTTGTAATTCTGAGTTCCATTTTTCTAAAGGCTAATGATGTTGAACATTTTTTTATATGTGATTGGCCATTTGTGCACCTTTTTTCAACAACATCTATTCAGATCTTTCGCCCATTTTTGATTGGCTTTTTTTCTTTTTATTATTTTTGAGTTCTAAAATTTTTTTATTTATCTTGGATAATAAACCTTTATCAGATAAATGACTTACAAATACTTTCCTCCATTCTGTGTATTAACTTTTTGCTTTATCCTTTTAAGAGAAAAAAAACTTTTAATTTTAATGATATCTAGTTTATTTAATTTTTTCTTTTGTTGTTTGTGCTTTTGGTATCACATCTAAGAAGGCTTTGCCTAACCCAAGAGAGGAAGATTAACTCTTATGTTTTCTTGGAAGAATTTAATAGTTTTAGCAATTGCATTTAGCTTATAATTCATTTGGAGTTAATATTTGTTTATAAAGTAAGGAAGAGATCTAATTGTACTCTTTTGCATGTGGATATCCGATTGTCCCGGTGATAACTTGTTGAAATGATTGTTCTTTGCCTGTGAATTGCCTTGACATCCTTATCAAAAGTCAATTGACCAAAACATGAAAATTTATTTCTGGACTCTAAGTTCTATTTCATTGCCTGTCTATCTGTAGTATGCCAGTAATTAAAATACTTACTGTAGCTTTATATTAATGTTTGTAATGGGAAAGTGTGAGTCCTGCAAATTTCTTTCCAAGAATGTTTTAGCTATTATGAGTCCTTTGCATTTCTATGTGAATTTTAGGATAAGCTGTCAACTTTGGAACAATTAATAATTGCAGTTGTGAAAGGAATGGTTCTGAATCTGGTGATCAATTTGAAGAGTGTTGCCATCTTAATGATATTAAATCTTCTGATATATTAACATAGAATGTGTTTCCATTTATTTAGGCTCTAAAAAAATTTTTTAACTATGTTTTACTGTTTTTACAATAAAGATTTTTCACTTGCTTTTTAAAATTTATTCCTAAATATTTTATTCTTTTTGATGCTATTGCAATGGAATTGTTTTTTTAAATTTTATTTTTTTATGTTTCTTTGCTACTATGTATATAGAAATATAATTTATATTTATACATTGTTCTTGTATCCTGAAACCTCTATGACATCATTTATTGGTTCTAATAGATTATTAAAGGATTATTTAGGATAGTCTAGATACAAGATTGTAAATAAAATCATGAAATCTGCAAATAAAAATAAGTTTATTTCTTCTTCTTTTCCAATGCTTTTTTTTTTTTTTTTTTTGGTCTTTATCTTGCCTACTTGCAGCACAATGATGAAAAGAAGTGATGAGAGCAGACAGCCTTATATCTTGACCATACTGAGTCTTTCTATCCAAGAACAAAAAATATCTTTCCATTTGCATAGATCATCTTTGCTTTCCATCATCAGAATTTTGTAGATTTCTTCATATAAATCTTTTATATATTTTGTTAGATTTATACCTTAGTATTTCAATGTTTTCATACTAATATAAATGATGTGAGTTTAATTTCAAATTCCATTTGTTTATTGGTGGTGCACAGGAAAACAACTGACTTTTGTGTATTAATCTTGTATCCTGCAATGTGACTGTAAAATCTAAAAAAAAATTAAAATAAATTTAAATTCTGGTCTAAAAATGTGTAAAGTATGGTCACCATCCTCTGGGAACTCATACCTACATAGGAAATGAAACAAAGATATTAATTAAAATATGAACTACTGTGGTTGAGATGTGAAAAATGCATTGTGAGTGCTGAGGAAGAAATCATTCTACAGGTAGGTAGGTCAAAAAGACCCTTCAAAAGAGAGAATATTGAACAGGGTATTAATTTTTAAAAATCAGTTTTCTATGTAGAGCTGGGTAAATTAGGCAGATAATTTCAAAGGAACAATCTCTGTAAATTGTTACAGATCTAAAAAGCTCTGTATCCAATTTTGACAAGCCAATTTTCTGTTATTTCAAAATAGCTTCACAATCCATCATTGTACTTGAGATATTAGATTCAACTTATATTTGTATCCCTATCAATTATGTTGACATGCATTACTCTGATATATTTGACTTATAATGGACCTTTATGGGGATAAACCAATGTATTTATTTACCCTATTCTACAAAAAGGATCTTAAATTGGGATTTAATTTAGATCTATATTTTGTATCCTTTGTAACACTATGTATTTTGTTTTATGCCTTAAAAACTATTTTTCTGGGAAGTAATCTATAGTTTTCCTTAGACTGTCAAAGGTGTCCACAGTTCAAAAAATTTAAGGATGCTTTTTCTCATGATTATTGTTTTCAACAGCACTAAGTCAACACCGTCACATAAAAATAAGAATTTTTTTTAATAAAAAAGTTCCTTCCTAATTTTTTTGGCCTCTGTTGACAAAATAGTTTTGCTCAATTGTAGAAAGATTACATTGTGTAATAATAAATTATTAACTTATTATTAAAAAGATGATGTTCTCTTAGTAATATTAAAAAGCTACTATCGATATATGAATTATAATTTTAAAGTTAGGGATTAATAAAATAATGATAATTGGGCAAACTATTCTATATTTATTTCACATGAAAATAAAGTATTAGGGTGTTAGGTAAGGGGAAGAAAAGTGAACACCAAGTTACTTTATTTATTATTTTATGTTGTTACTTCCTATTTCTATTATAGAGAGAATTTTCTATTTCTGAACGTGTGCTATGAATATATTTGAAGTAAATGTCTGCCATTTTTATTAAATCGAGAATAAAAAAGAGTTCTGCATAAGCTCTTTTTCTCCAAATTCAAATCAAGACAAAATGAAGATGATTATCAATATAAAAAGATTGTATGAAGACACGATAAATGAAATCATTGAAAAATTAGCTTAAACTACCACTATGGCAGCCAGCATCATTGTGGGGAAACACTGGTTAAAGGTTAAAGACTGAAATATAGAAAGTGAACTTTTATTTTCTAATCTCTTTTGGTAGATTTCTACACAACAAAATATATCCCGAAGGCATGATAGGAAAAGTAGCAACTTGTTCTTTAGACATAACAACAAGACTAGCGCTTGGAGATTTCAGTGTAGCTCCTTTTGTAATAATTTAATGCACTTACAACAAATTGAAGTAAGTAGATTTTAAGACTTTAATTTGTCAGCCATAGCAATTTATAATTCTTAGTAGCAAAGTTCCAAGTTCCAGTCATTGATATATATCAAAACCATCCTTTTGGGAAGGGGCTGATGTTCTTGGTAAGAGTAATTTTGCGTAATGGAGAGATCAAATTACAAAGATAACCGTGAATTAAAGGAGATTCAGTAAGATAGTGGCATTGATAATCCTATAAAAGAAGAGCATGAAAGGCAAGCTACGCTAGTCATGTTTTTGTTGCACAACCGGGTAACTTTATAGCTTAGAAAAAGAAATAATTATGAACTTTGTTATGGTCAAAAAGATTTGGTCCTCAATTTGCTATTTTCCTTTGTAGTTGTAGACTTAATCCAAATTTGATTAAGACCTTTTATCTATTAAACATAAAAAAGTAGGTGTATATTTGAATATGGCAAAAGAACCAATATTATCACAAATAGCTGAAAATTAAATTTCACTGTAATCTAGCTTTTGATGGTTGTGAACAATTATAAATATTTTTTTCCATTTTTCTGAAACACAGTATAGCCACAAGTGAAATACATTGTCTTATATTCGATTATGATTGGAGTATTAATGTGATTTATCTTTCCAAAAATTCAAAAGCAAACAGATACTATTAATAATTATATTTGGATTTCAGACATACATTGCCCATATTGGTCTGGAACTCCTGGCCTCAAGCTATCTTCCCACTTAGGCTTTTGGAAATTCTGAGAATACCAGCAGGAGCCGCCATACTTAGCTGATATTCGTTGGATTCCTTATACGTACATGTTCCTGGTACACACAAAACCCTTCACAAATATATATGGACTGGAAAGTGACTATTTTTTATTGTCTTAACTGTTGAAACAACTTTCGTATTCTGAGAGAAGTCACTTTTCTAGAAAATAAATAAATAACTATAATAAAAATAATAACTGTAAAATGGCTAGTGTCAAAGAATTACTGAATAAATTCCTCTAGGAATCTATTTTTCTCATTTTTTTAATTTCTCATTATTTTTCTTATTCTTTTGTTTTGATCCAAATGATTCTGTGTAATTATACAGTAAATTAAAATGCAGAAAAATCTCTAAATAGACATTGATATGTAAAATTTAGACCTCCAAAATCACACTCCAAAAAACAATGTGCTGATTAAAAGTCTTTCATTCTATTTTTTACCTCTAGAAGAAGATTCTTATCAACTGGAAAGAGATCACATAACAGAGAAATGAATGAATGAAAAAAGAGGAGATGCTCATAATCATGGAATAGTGGATAGTTTATGATCTAACATCCTATTTTAAAATTTGAAAGAAGACAAAAATTGAATTCTAAAAAATAATGCCTAAGGTCCAATGAATATCAATAAGTATAAGAACCAAGAGAGTGATATAAGATGAGAATGTGCATAAATGGTCTGGACCACAGTGGAAAATAGCAAGAGTTTACATTTATTAAATATTTAGCATGTGATTTCCTATAATATATTACTTATTTTTAACATAAATACTTCAAAGTAATTACTTTGTCCACATTTTACCCACATAGAAATGTAGGCTCAGAAAGTGAAAGGACTTGCATAAATTAATTCACCTAATTGACAGAGAAGAGATTCCATCCCAGCTTGTGTAGACTTCTGCCCCACTGAAGAGCTTTGAAGACAAAGGATCCAGCTCCTTTTCTTGTTGACTCTGCAGTGACTCATTTTAGAGGTGAAGAAATTGAGGAGAATATTAGGTAACTAAATATGAAATATCCAATTTCGAATCAAAAGTGTAGTTTATTATATCTCAAACAAGAAGCAGTACAATTATTCAAGGTATGCACCTAAGCTATCGACACAGTTTTGTCATCTTAATGGTGGCTTGTTTATGCCAGCAGAGAAAAAGCTTGGGGAGCAAGAGGCAATGGAATTGCGAAAGGCATTTTCTGCAGCTTGTTGATAATTGAATATTTTTCCTGGCAAGAAGTGGTCCAAAGCCCGGAAGAAGTGGTAAACAGTTGGTTCAAGGTCTGATGAAAATGATGGATGACAAAGAGTTTCCAAGTCCAGCTTCTGTAGTTTGAGGAGTATTGTTTGTATGATATGTGGTTTGCGGATCTTTGTCTTGCAAGAGGATTGGTCTGTCTCTATTGACCAATCTTGGCTGTTTAATCACAAGCATCTTCATTTCATCCAACCTGTTGCAGTAGACATCTGATGCAATCAATTGACCAGATTTCATGAAGCTATAGTAGATATTACAAATGCTAGACCAACAGACAGACACCATTAGCTTTTTTTGATGAATACTGGGTTTTGGATTGTGTTTTGGGACTTCATTTTTATCCAATCATTAAGTCAAACCCTTGTGATTGTCAAAAAGGATCCATTTTTCATCACATGTAACAATATGATGTAGAAATGGTTCGTCTTTTTGGAGTAGCAACAAAGAAAGACAAGCTTCCTGACGATTTCTCTTCTGACGTTCATTTATTCATGCGGAACCCAACTATCCAGCTTGTTTATTTTGCTTATTTGTTTCTAATGGTCCAATATTGTTGTAATGGTAACATCATTGCTACTAATTAGTATGAAGGCTGAGAAGGAATTGCTTCCACTACAGTTTTCAGCTCATCATTATCCACCTTGGTCCAAAGTCGCCCACGTGGCTCATTTTCAAGATTAAAATCACAAAAATGGAACTTGTCAAACTATTGATACACTGTGTGTTCATTAGCCACATCCTTTCCAAACACTTCATTGACATTTTCAACTATCCGTATTGCATTGGTTCCACAATGGAACTCATATTTGAAAATGACACAAATTTTTGACTTATCCATGGTTTCACAAAAATTGCACTAAAAAAAAATGTGAAAGCTAATCACAAACCAAAATGTGTGTTTGAAAGACTAAGGAAAAATAAGTACCACATGTACTCACCAGCAAATTGGTTTCACTGATTAACACCTAAGTGCACATATAGGAATAACGTTTATCGGGCATTGGGCAAATGGGAGGGGGGAGCAGGGGATGGGTATATACAAACATAATGAGTGTGATGCACACCATCTGAGGATGGACATGCTTGAAGCTCTGACTGGGCGGGGGGGCCAGGGTGATGTAACCTAAACATTTGTACCCCCATATACCTTCACAATAAAAATAAGAGGTGTCAAAGTGAAATGTCAGAGTTAGTAACTGCCAAACTTAGTACTTAAGGAAATGAGACATTTCATACTTAATAACCTAATAAAAAGTGAGGCCAATATTCTCATTTCTGACTTCAAAAACTGTGTTTTCCATCTTGTCATGTTATACTATTAAAGTACAACATTTCTATATTAACATATTCAAAAGAAGATAATAATGTTTAATTTGGGCAACAAAAATAAAACACATTATGTTTGGAGATTTGGAGTGCATAAATTATCCAGTGAGGCCAAAGATTTCTGCAGATGTTTGAAATTCTGAGAGCAGTGACACACACAAGATATCAGACATATGCAAGATATTGATATACTGTATTAGCAAAAAATAAAAAAAATAAATAACACATTTGTCTACATCTCTCTGCTGATGGCTTTTTTGTTGGTTTTGTTGTTATAAAAAGACAATGTCTAAATGCTTTGATTTAAACATCCTGAGTAAAATGTTTCCTAACAGTTCTTTCCTATATTTAAAAAAAAAGTCTTAAAGTGAATAAAGTTTTAGCTTAAATTGAAGAAAATTATAATGTTGAGAAAAATTTCAAGGAGAATAACATCAGCTATCTTATGTGAAATCTATAGATCAGATTTTATCTTCGAATTTTTTTGTGATGAAATTTTGAGATGACCACAAATTTCTCAATGGAGAGAATATTAATAGCAGCTTATACTTTCAGTATTTTTGTTGTTGTTGCTGTTTTAAATAGCGCGCAACTGCCTAATCTCTCTTTATTAAATGCAATTATGCCTGTTATAGGTGACCAAGGCTAAAAAACGGAATAACGTGGTTTACTTAGGTTAATTACCTACTTAAATTCACTTTTAAGTGTTTCCAGTATGAGTTTAATACAGTGTTTTGTAAATGTTAACAACTGGCTTTCAGATGAAAAAAAACAAAAGGTGCTAATTTGTACCTGTTGATTTCAGTAGTGTAAATATTTCTACCATGACTGATGTCAGGTTCCTAAGGTGATGTCATTATACAGGAGTTGAAAGGAGATTCTCTTATCTGCTCTGTGACCCAGTCTGACAGTATGAGCTGGCTCTAGCATATTTTGATCCACGTGAAGTAACCTAGACCAATAGTCAGTAGAATTTTTCTCCAAAAGGCCAGATAGTAAATGTTTTAAGCTTTGCTGGCCATGCTGTGTTTGCTGCTGCAACTCAACTCTGCCACTGCAGAACCAAGTAAGTTATAGGCGATATGCGAACGAATGGATGTGGCTGTTTCAGTTTGTTTATGGACAGTGAATTTTGAATTTCATATCATTTTCAAATGTCACAAAATGTTTTTCTTTTGACTTTTTTCAATCATTTCAAATGTAAAAATTATTGTTAGTTCGTGAGAGATGTATAAAAATTTAGTTTGCAGGTTCCTAGGCCAAACTACAGAAAATTTGCTAAACTGGGCTGAGTTGCATTCCTGACTAATCTAGGGATCCTTTTTCATACATCGCTAACTAGTCCTCTATGTCATACCTGGCTCTTCTGACCTTTGGATCATCATTGTCCAAGATTCTTTCTGTCCTCAAAATTTACAGACTTCAAAGAAGCCTGCTGCTTCAGTTTCTTTCTTTTTCTTGTCCATCTCTATCCACATTTCTTGGGCTTCAGCATGATATTCGCTGCATTCACTGGCTTTAAAACATTTAGGAATAGTAAGGAATAGACTTTATATCCTAAATATAAACACAGAGAAAATAACTGAATCAAACATTTCACACATCAGATTGTGCCCAGAGTACTTGCAGTCAACTGTTATGTTTTCTATTCTATTCATTTTCATTCCATTTTATTTTTAAAAAAATTGCTGACAGAGACTCATCAGTGGGTCAACATCTACAACTGGTAAAACCCTGATTTAATTAAAATGATTGACACCAAGCTGTGACTATTCTATAAACTAGCCTCCCTCTCACCCTGGGTTATTTGCAGTTGTTAAAAGGAACCATTAGCCAAATTAATCACAAGTTATAGAAAGTGTGTGAGTGGCTTTTCTGAGCAGGGATTTCTGAGACTGTTTTTACTTAAGGAATTGTGTGTCTCTTCTTTCTCCTGTCAGCAACTTACAATTGCCTTTCTACAAACAAATATGTATCCTATGGAGTCATATTATAATAACACTTTTTTTTTGGTCAACACATGAAAATATGGAAAATGATATCTTTATTTGTAGAGAAATCTAACACTATATTTCTAAATTTGCATCATTTTTTATTAATTATTTAGTCATCTGTGCTTTTATTTTCTGTTTTTACACCGTCGTCCAATAGAATCATATGTATGTGTTACCAGTCTACCAAAATCGTTGTATTATTTTATATTTTATTTAGAATATATATTTTTTATCCTTCTACATGGATTACTAAGCATGTAAAATACGACCAAATCAACATCAATACAGTTTGAAACTATTACTTCAGACCATACCTTGTACCAAAATGTTCTATGATTCAATCATACTCCCCCACTCCACCCCTTTCTGGTATGTTATATATTTCCCTAATAGTAGGCGTCAGGGAAATGTAACTTCTGATTCAAACTGGGAAAAAACTTGAGGAAGCTGTTTATGGTACAATGAAAGTTTTAAATCATGTCAGAGAAAATGATTTTTGACTTGCAATGCTGAAACTTATATTTAAATCACATCTTAGCATAATGACTATTTGCATATTTACAAAAATGTCTCTGTAGATCCAGCTTCCTCCTCCGTAAAATCCAGATAATACCACTGTACTTACCTCACAGACGTTTGTGAGGCAGTGAATGACTAATACATGTAAATATCTTTGTAAACCTGGGAAACGTCTTGAAACAGAATAGATCCTCTATTATATGGAACTATGAAATTATTTTTGTCACTTCTAGTTTCACTTTGATCTGGGAGCCACATCTAAACCCCAGCCCTCTTCCCTAGCTCTGTGGTAGCGACAGAGTCTCTGTGTACTTTCCTGTAAGGAGGCACGTAGGGTTGCAGTAGGCAGAGTTCACATATGTCTGCTACTCTGGGTACATTGTTTACTAATTTTGGTGGCTCAAATGCAGTAATACCACAGGACTTTGACAGTTGATGGAGATAGAAATTTCATCAATAATAATAAATATATAGACAAAATTTTTAGCATGATCATGACTTACTGTTAGAAGAGACTGAATAAATGCATTAGTCACACATCAGCTCTTTTAATTACCATTTTAAAGCTTCACTAGTTCTTTTATCCTTTATGTTTAATAAGCTATTATAGCAGCTGCATATTATCTTCAAATTAAACTTTTCTTTCATTAAAAAATGAAACCTTTGAAAGTGACTAAAATATTTTAGTACATAGTGTCAACGGAAAAAAAGACCAAACTCTGTAAAGTAATTTTAAAGAGATTTACTCTGAGCCAAATTTGAGGACCATGACCCGTAGCCACGCCCAAGAGGCTTTGAGCAAGTGGACTCACTGAGGTTGGGTTACAGTTTGGTTTTATACATTTTAGGGAGACAGGGGTTACAGGTGAAGTCATAAATCAATACGTGAGAGGCATACATTGGTTTGGCCCAAAAAGGTGGGCCATCTCAAAGCGGGGGCTTACAGGTTATAGGTGGGTTAAAAGATTCTTTGGCCTGTAATTGGTTAAAGACATGAAGCTTTGTCTAAAGGCATGGAATATTTTAACATAAGGAGTTCTTTATCAGAGATAAGCCACTGGACATAGATTTGTTGTGTAAATTGAGGACCTGTAGGTTTGTCTTGCATACCCTTAGGCCTGTTAATGGGTTATAAAGGATGTCCCCAAATGGGAGGGGGGAATGATAAGGTATGTCTGACCTCCTTCCTCTTGGCAGACAATTTAGTTTTAGGGTATTTCTTTGGCCACGAGGGGGTCCATTTAGTCAGCCAGTGGGGGGGTTAGCCTTAAAATTTCATCTCAGTTCACAATAGCCAAAAACTGTTTCAAAGTGAAGAATTCAGAGAGAATTCTCTTTTGTTGTTCTTTCATATATGTATGCACATAATAAGCTGGAAGAAATGTCTTAGCAAATCCTGTATTTTATAGGCAAAATCATCTTCTACGGAGTGAAAATGAAGTCTTGTACCTTGCTAGGAGTAAAGGATATGAGTTAATAACAGCAAAATGTGTAGTACCATATACAATGGTATGTCATCAGTCTCTAGGTGCCCTGAATATAAAATATGATTTTATTGTTTTACTATTTTATTTTCTGGATCTAAGATCCATAAGGTTAAGTATGCTAACTCCGTTCATGGCACATTATCATCAATGATACATGAAAGTTCTTCTCTTGTTTTATTTCTTTATTCTTATATTCCACTCATTCCTATGTATCCAGTGGTCATTGTATTACTATGTTTAACATGTATTTTGCATGTGCATGTCCTAGCAAATATGTATCATTTTGTGCACATGTATTCTAATGTACTCAAAATGGTACTGTGTTATACATCTGGGGTCCCCAACCCCCTGGCCAGGGACCGTTATCAATCCTTGGCCTGTTAGGGAGCAGGCTGCAGAGCTCCACTGCCCCACCCCCCACTCCCACTCCCCACCCCCAGCCCTTGTGAAAAAAGTGTCTTCCATGAAACTCAGAAATGGGGGGCCACACAACAGGAGGAGAGCGGCAGGAGAGAGCGCAAAGCTTCATCTGTATTTACAGCCGCTCCCCATCGTTTGCATCACCGCCTAAGATCGCCCCACCCTCCATCCATGGAAAAATTGTCTTCCATGAAACCGGTCCCTGGTGCTAAAAAGTTTGAAGACTGCTGTATATGATTTATCTAGTTTATATGTATCTAACTATCTTTCTATTAATCTGTCTCTATGTTCTAAGAACATTCATGGTTCTCTGTGCACTTCTAATTCATTGCTTCAACACTTTGCACTATATTTTATGATGTGTATCTACTTCATTTTCTTTCCTACCCTTCTAGAAATTCATTCCAGATTCCCTCAAACTTCCTATTACTAGAAATATTGCTGCAATGAATATCTACATACATGTCTCTCTCATGTCTTGTGGGAGAATTTCTTAGCACTGTACACCAAGGAGTAGAATTCCTTCACCATAACATCTATATAATTTTATTTTATTAGGAAATGAAAGCATCTCTCCAAAATGAAAACTACAATCTACGTTCTCAGCAGAAGCACATGGAAATTCATACATTTCATATATATGCCAATACTTCGTATTTTTCAGCATTCCAATTTTTTTGCAATTAAATAGGAATAATATAATATCTCATTATCTTTAAATTTGTAATTCTTTGTTTACTAATGATTTTGAACATTTTTATATGTTTCTTAGCTTTTTTTGATTTTTCCACTATAAAATTCTTATTCACATCTTTTGTCAGCTTTTCTATCGGGGTTGCCTTGTTAACTTTCAGGAATTCTAGCTTTGATTGCTCTGCCATTTGCAGGCTTCAAATATCTTTTCCCATTCCATTATACATGTTCACAGTCTATTATGATCATAAATTCTTAATTTTGCATAATCTAATTAAACAAGTTTTTGCTTTATGGTTAGCACTTTTGAAATCTTAAGAAGTCCTTTCTTATCATAGGAATACTCTCCAACATTTCCTTCTATTATTTTTATAGTGTTATCTTTAACATTTAGTATTTAATTCTTTTGGAATCCTCTTTTTTTATGTGTTGCTAGTTGTGATCCAATCTTATTTTTCTCCATATAATAAGATATCTTTTTTAACACTATAAAAATTTGCCTTTTATTCATTGATCTCTGGAGTCCATTTATTGCAAATTAAGTTTCTACAGATTCATGTTTCTGTTTCTCAGGTCTCTCTTATATTTCACTGAACTATTGCCTACTCTTGTTTGATATCATGCCATGTTTATTACTGTATCCATGTAATACATCTAAAGATCTGTTTGGCCAATTTTATAGTTATGAGAAGCTAATGAGGTCATTTAGTCCAAATTTCTGTCTGGTATCCAAATCTCTTCCAACATCCTGGATGAATCATCCTCAGCCTTTGTTTAAAGAGCCTTGTTGATACTCTTCTATGTAACCCACCTCAGGGTTGATTAAGTTTCTTCACACTTTATCTTTACACTTTAAAATGAAGTCTATCCTCTTGTAACTCTTGCCTTTTCACCATAACTAGTCTTTTTGCAACAAAATAAAAAAGATTTCTTCATTTTATGCATGACAGTTCTTTAGCTATTGTCATATCCATAGTCTTTTTTTCCCTCTAGGTTTAATATCCTCAGCTGCTTTATCTGTCTTTGTGTGCTGTGATATTCAGATATACCTCAATTATAACTGTCCTCTCTGCATAATCTATTTGATCTTTGATCCTTTTAAAATAATTGTGTTCATCACTAGAAAACAAATAATTCAGATGATGTTTGGCACATATAGACTACAATGAAATCATATTCTTTCTTCATGTGGGCACAAAAAACACCATTGTTGGGTGCTCTTTCCATGGCTTACCCAATGAAACCCTTTAAAATGTAGTACACTTTGAAAGACAAAAAAAGAGCTCTGCTATCCATAACCACTGGAATATCTTTAAACAGAGAAAAATAAAGCAGTATTTTTGAGTGCAGTTAAATTTATGATATTCGAAATCATCTTTCCATGGGCTAGCTCAGAGACTTTTGGCTTGCCATTTGTCAAAACATATACCAAGAGTGGTCATTTCTATGGTCACGCATCAATAAATTGCCATTAAGTACACTAAATCTACTATTGTAGGCTATTTCACTGGAGATCTGGTTTTCTAAGACCTCTCCAAGTCAAATTGGCCAAGATAATGTCCTGACATGTTTCTTTCCTATTTTTAGCCAAGATTTCCTCACACATCATTTGGCTCTCAGCATGAAAATATCTGGGAAAATATTAGAAGAGTGATTTGCCCCCCTGAGGCAAGAAGGGAGAGAAGCTTTAGAACCAGGGACAAGTCCCATGTTAGGAGAACCCAAAGTGTGACAAATCTTGTCAAACGTATGACACACTGTCGCAGGCCTGTCAGCTCACCTTCGGTGTGCTGTTAAAGGATTAGTCACTTCACATCCTCATGCAAGTTCCAGTTGTGTGCCTTGAAATCCAGGGAAAGGCCCAGACACAGCATGGTATATGGTGTTCATTGAAGAACTTCACTGCTGTGAATTTTCTTAGCTTATTTTCCCCCCATAAATTCTTGCTTACACAGCTTGAAAAATACTTTTGCTGCTTTGAGCTTCAACATATTTCCCTAAGCAATTTCTAGCTTATTTTGACAAGTTGTCTTTAGGTTGTGTTTGGACACTCTAAGCAATTTAGCTGAATGCATTTAGAATCAGCTCAGAAATCTGTTGAGTTTTGTCTGATTGTGTACTAGCATAATTTGTCTCATCCTTCAAAACCCAAGTTGAAGGTTATCTGCTTGGTGATGCTTTCCTCTTCACTAGAATTAATGCTTTGCCTTTTTATGCTCTCTTCAAGGACAATTCACTAAATTGTTTTAGCATTCATTCATTCATTCATTCAGGAAACATTTGAATGCCCATTGTAAATCAAACTTGATGTTAGGTGTTAAGGGTGCAGAATTGAACAAAAGTTAACCTGTTGTTTTAAAGAATGTTAAGATTTAGTTGTAGAGATAGACACATAAACCTATGATTGGTAGTTACACAGTATGGTAAGTATAGTAATGCAGTTATGTGCAGGTAATGGTGTTTTTGCAAGGAAGTGATCAAATTGCCTTGGATTTGGATCAGTTAAGGCTTGATAGATGAGACATTTGACTCAGGTATTGAAGGGAAATTTGTTTTCCTGCAATGTAGTTTGTCTTGTGTGCACTGACTTCCTCCACTACAGTGTTGTGTCTCTTGGGCTAGAAAACCTGAGTTATCTCTGAAATACCTCTGAATTAGCACTATCTAGCAAAGAAACTGATGTGTGGCAAGTGCTCGAAAATGTTTGATAGAGGTGAGTATTTTTGTGCCATGGACTACATCTACTCTAATTATAAATACTGAATGGCTTATTTTTAAAAAATCCTTCCTAATTACCCACATAGATTATAACACATAGTTTTTAAAAACTCAATAAAATAAATAAATAGAAAGTTACAAAAACTTTGGGGGAGTGTGGAGACCTATTATCTAGGATCAATACCTCTATGTTTTTTTCTACCAATCTGTTTCTGCTCTCCCTGACCCGTCATCCTCAGGAGGACCCTAAGCTATACAGAATTCACACAAGGTTTCAGGTGAGCTATGCTTTATAGAGCAGCAAAAATTAAAAATGCAAAAGTCTTTTTCCTTCATCATTCTTGCCCTTCATTTTCCTGGGGGCTTTGCCTTGTGTCTTGTGACAGCTAATCCAAGAGACTGATGCCATGATAATGGTTTAATGTGTTATCCCATTTAGATAACTTGCCCACATTTAAAGCAAGCATCTGCCACAATTGACTGACAATAGTGGCCACACAGGTGGGAATTTTCAGACATCATGGCAGTTCAGAGACAACAGCATAGTGGAACAGAAGAATTTCTTGGTGTAACTGAAATTTTTTTAAAGCATTGTCTGACCATATTTTTTTAATTAAAAGAAACTTTTCTGGTGTTCAAGGAAAGAGGAGGAAGAGGTGTGACGGTAAATGTGTCCCTAAGCTGAAAACAACCATCTTTATCTTCTCTACTTCATCATCAAGTTCTCACTAACATAACCACACATTTTTCTAAGTGTTTTGTCTTTATAAGATTTAAAAAAAAATACTTTCATACTGACTCATGTCAATCTAATTAAAAAATAATAACGATATGCCAACACTATTGTAGTCATTTTGATCAGTTCATTAAATAAATGTGAAACTCCTAAAGTTTGTATATTCTTGCCGTATCACAAAAGCACAGGAAGCAAAAACTATGTCTATATAAGGCTGAAGTCTTAGCTCATTTCATCAAATCACTCCAATTCCCTAAAATATGTTTATAAATCTACTCTATAAATTAAATATATTCTTGACAATCATGAACCAGACATAAGAAAAGTAAAGTTTTCATAATATTTGGAGAGAAGAGGAAAAAAAGCCAATTGTTAAGGAGAACATCGGACTTGTACCAATATTAGTGTGTAGGGAAGAAGTTTGGGAACATGAAGGTGTTGTTTATAAAGACAAGTCGTTCTGGCAATCAGCAACAGTTAAGATGCAGGGTGCTCATGGGCTAGACAGACAGTGGAGAGCAGTCTTATACTAGAAAGGAAGTTAGGGAGATGCAGATATAGAAATAAATTAGGCAGTCAGTAAAAGACACAACTCAAGCCAACTTAGGAACGTTAGTTTACTCAAACAGTTTTGCTTTTCAACCAGTGCTGGTACCCAGTGAGCAGTAATGAACAAAACCTACTTCAGAGACAGTTTGAGTTAGATCCTCTTATTTGGAGTCCAGCATAATACCTAGACCCTAGTAAACTTAACCCCAACTGTGGCTTTGGGTTGTATTTCTGGAAACTTTCTATGTTTCCCAGTGCTGGTGTCTGGGACATGGTAGCAGTGAGGGAAGCAATGCTGTTTGGGGAGGTACCCAGAGCCTGAACTGGGCAATGTGTAGATTCTGAGCCCATTTCTCCTCTCTCAGGAGTTCTCTGGCCCTCTACTTTTGTATCAGGCCAGCTGGGTGGAACATAGGCTCCCAAAAGTTCCAGAATTTGTACACATGAAATCATCTTGCTCCTTGACCAGGCTGGGGTTTCAGGAGTGGCCCTAGGAAATTAATCACTCTCCCTCTTTAGCATGACATTACTTTAGCTGAATTGCTGGAGATTAGGGTATCAGAAGCTGCTGACACAGTGATTCGGAATGACTGATATTTACTTTTACACAAAGGATAAACATACATCACATGCACTGACTGAACAAAAGATAAATATATAAATACTATTTCTGTATATATTATTCTAGATCTTAATCACTATACTTCCCATGGGTCTGTTAATTTGTAATGAATTTTAAAATAAAACTGTTGGTAAATTCCTGTATTCTGCAAAAAGTATTCACCTTGGGGAGACTCTGCTGAAGACTGCAGTGAAATGCTGGTGTGATGGGCGCTGCTGCAGAGCTCTCTCAGTTGCTCTGGGCCAGTAACTGTTTTTAAACACTTCAAAGCTGGGCAGGAGTTAAGTTTGGTGGTTCTACAGTAACTTCAGCACCTACAAGCATGTCTCAGAAGTGGTTTTTTTCCCCATAAAGACATGATTTGTGACACTAAGTGTTTAATTGAAATTTGAATTAAATAAAATAGATTTTTGGTATAACCTAGAAATATATTTCAGGGTTACTATGACAATTCCTATGTATTCATTTATTTTTGTTTTATTTATATTATTTGTTACTAGTTTCCGGAATGTCTGAAAACAAGATGCAGACAGTACTTTGATTCCTTTTTTCTGGGGGGAAAAAATAAAAACTTGAGTACGAATATTGGGTCATAAAAAATAAAAATAAAAAAAAATATGTGGGAAGGCAAGGGTGATATAGACAATGAGAAACATCAGGACCTTCAAGACCCTCAAAGATCATCCACTGAGACTGCGTCCAGCCTAAAGTGATGATGTGCATCTGAGAAACTTTCTAAGGGTTCTGTACTGTGAAATTATGCATGTGGCCCTAATACGGATGCCACATGTGTTCTATGAGACTGGACTAAGCATGTGGTTTTGAAACATTAATATAGAATGAGCAAAATCACAGACTCTTTCATCCAGGAGAGTACACAGAGCCCATTTCTGCTTTGTAAAACTCCGAGAAACAAATGAGACTCAAGTTCTGCCACATAACCCCATAGCCTAGACATGAGGCTAGCTAGCTTTGTTCTGGGCCAGGCCACAATTCCATGTGGAGAATAGTTTGAAGAAATTTTGACAGACTCAAAAGAGCCAGGCACAAGTTTTTCTCATCTAAATCTAAGTGGATCAACAGCTCACAGAAAAATTGGACTTTATCTTCTCAAAAACTTATAGGCTATAATTTGCATAATAATAGTAATTCTGTTACGTTATATGGCTTCCTGAAAATATATTTTAACATATACCAATATTCATCTTATACCTGCGTTTGGCATTAGTTTTACTTGCCTGGTTCCTGTAAGCATTTATATTTGTAACAACTGTGTCAAAACAAGATAAGTTAGGTATAGGAGTCAAGCTGATGTGAGGTGCAAATGAAGTAGTTGGAGGTGGAATACTTACTACTCCTAAACACATGGGGAGCTACAGATGGAATGAAAAAGATGCAGTGGGAGAGTTAAATTTATGGGTAATTTAGTTTTACTGATACTACGCACAAAGTATTCACAATAAGGAAAGTTATAGGTTGAAATATTAAAGAATTATACATTTACATATGTTGCTCAATCTTAATTATGTATTAACAAAAATGATATTTTTCTAATGCATCAGAAAGTATCAATGTTATGTAGCAAAATGACCACAAAATTGATTACAAAAGCACAATTAAACAAAGTTGTATTACAGCTAGAATCATGGAATGGGAGATATAGGACATTACTGGGCTGTGGGAAAACGATAAAGGCTCTATAAATTTGAGATAATGCAGAAATTCAATTAAATATCACTTAAAGTCCTTTCTTTTGAGACTAGCTTCTTTATCTTTAACCTGACCTTCTCCCTGAGTGTTTGTGTTTAAAGTACTTATTGATACCACATACGATAAAGGTCACAGCTAGTAAATACGCTCTACTTCATATTATACATCATGCAGGTCTAATGTTTATGACAAAATCCCAAAGGAATGAATGTTAGTCACAGACCTCAACATTAGGAAAATAATTGGATTTGTCTGGCTATCTACAGTATAAAATGATTTGAAGGACCAACAAGGCTAAGAGTTTGAAAGAGCAAGTTAAAAAGAAAGATGTGTTTTGAGAGTCCCCCGCTGTCCAGAACATGCCATGATATGTTAGGTGAAATACTGAGGCAAAAATCTTAAACTAACCAAACGAAAATCTCTATATTTTTTTCTGAATTTTTGGATATTTTAGACAAATTCATTTCAAAAGGGGTAGAAAAGAAGAAGGAAGAAAAGAGTGACTGTCTTTAAATGAATGGGCTAAGTGCATCTTTCTTTAATTTTATTTTGCAAGTAATACAACACTACTTGTTTGTTCATGGCCTTGTCAAAAGGATAAAAGAAGGACTATGAGGGTAACATCGACTTGGGACTATGTAGCTTCATGGAAAATTGAGTAATGGTTACAAACTTACAGGATAAAATCAAAGAACCATATGAATTTCCAGGATACTACAAACCTGAGTTAATCTTCATTAGCTTCTTAAATGTTTTGAGCATGTACTATTCTCCAATCCCAGTTCCAAGCACTTTAGATGTGCTCACTTAATCTGTCCAATGACTCAGTGAGGGAGGTATATTTATTTTCCTTTTCTGTGGGGAGAAACTGAGATACAGAGTCTAAGTAGCTTGCCAAGATCACATGGCTGGTGGTAAACACAGGAGTTGAATCTCAGGTCCAGAGCATCTGCCCAGCCGCCTTCCTCACTTGAATTCTGACCCCCGTCTCTCATATTCTCACCATTTCCCCTATGCTGCATCTAGAATGCCTGAGAAACACTTCCCTTTTCAAAATTCACATAATAATATTGCTAGAGAGCTAAAATTCTAATGCTAGAGCCTTTAAAAGTATTTTGCATTCCACTTTTTGTTTTACGAATAAAGAAATAGGTCCCCAAACCCATGGTCTCACACTGAAGTAAATGCCAGAGAAAAAGACAGGACCCAACACACATCCCTGGACCCCCAGTGGTCCTTACATTATATCAACCGGTGCTTCTTGACTGTTTACTCTTTACTAGGCATGGTGTCAACATAATTTGCTGCATTTCATCACATACCCTCTCAAAATACCATGCATATCTTCAGATAAACTTTATGTACTGTAATACTTCTTCAGAAACTTTCTCTTAATCAAAAACTAGGAGCCATATTTGTAAACCTATCATTAATATAGCAGTCATCAGAATGGGTGCATGGTAAACCTAGGTGGGCTCCGTAGAGTCATTTGAAGGCAACCGGTGAGGCAGCCTGACAACACACACACACACCTTTGCTCTTACTTTCCTCTGAAGACCTAACGGTAATTTAGCTGAGATTCAACTTGATCTTCCTGGCTCAATCCATCTTTTTTACTTCCTTCTCACTCCACCCCCATTTTCTCAAAAGCAATAAATTTATTCAAGTTAACTTTGCCATGTTTTAAACATTTTTCAAAATACTCTTAATAATATAATCACCACGGGGGCCCCTTGTTTGCCGTTACTTCTTTACTGTTACAATATTATATAATTTACCACATCCCCTAATAGAATAGGAAGTCTCCAAAAATTGTTGTGATAACATTATAGTATTTCATACATATATTATAGAATTGAAAGGCCTAGATAAACTTATAGGTCTTCTTTGATTGTAAAATATCTGTTTGTACTATCGATTTCCCTTAACTTGCTTGTACTGTGAGAAATAATACTGTGAAGGCTAAGACTGAAATGAATACATTTTATTAAGCAAAAAGCATGGTGAATGCACCTTGACCATAAAATATAAAATAATAACAATATGAAGAAAGCACATTTCCATTGTTCGTGAAAAAATATATTGATGTATTAAAATATAATGTACATTTTTTCACAAAATTTTCTTGAAATATCAACCTTTTTGAAAATAATCTTGAAAAGCACCCTTTGGGTTTTCTTTGTTATTCTTTCCGTTACCTTTACAAGGTTCCTTCAGAAAGTACCAATCTTCTGTTAAAGTTTTAATCAATATTTCACACATTGAAATCTTTTTCTCTGACACAATGAGTTATTAAAGCATTTTTTTCCTCCCCAGGCAGCAGCTTTGAGCTGTGAATGACAATAGATCTTGTGGACACTGTCCGTGTCAAGATTAGATCAGACACCGTGGGGATTCCTTTTCATGTGCATAACTTAAATCAGCATAAGCAATACACAAATTTCTCCATTCTAAAGGTGAATTTTCCTGGGTGGAAAACTATCGCCGATCCTATGTGATTTTTATTACTTCAGAAACAACATACAGGTGTACAGTTGGAAATTGTAGCTGTTCATATCTGAATTTTTTTTTCTTTGAGAGTAGTTATCTCCAAAACCTACAGCAATTTTTTTTCCTTAATATTTCTGCAGTTTAAATAGTATATGCGATTAAGTATTTCAGGTAATAAATTAGTCCCCTTTCAACATAAACATTTTTTATTATACTGAAATAAGGAGAAAAGAAGAATTACCAACCAGCTGGGCTGGATACAGAAGTGGCAAATTAGGGTTGAGTTTAAACTCGAAAATAATCTCTCTCTCTCTCTTTCTTCTGCTCTTCCTTGCTATATATTTTATTAGCTGTTTTCTGGTTAGATTTGTGCCAGTAGAAGGGTTTTCTCCATTAAGACACTGAAAAGGGTATAGATCGAGTGTGGTCTGACATCACACTTTTGTGGGCTTGAATCCTGCCTCGGCAAATTATTAACTGTGTGACCTTGGAAAAATTACTTAAAGTCTCTGCATCTCCTTGTTCTTAGATGTAATAGTTCCTGACTCACTGGCAGCGTAGAAGGATTTAATGATATAATCCATATAAGTACTTAACACTGTGCCTGACACGTAATGAGTGTTTAATATATGTTAGCATCTGTCTTAGTCCATTTCGTGTTGCTACAAAGGAATACCTGAGGCTGGCTAATTTATAAAGAGAAGAAGTTTACTTGATTCACGGTATTGCAGTCTGTACCAGAAGTATGATGCCAGCACCTGCTTCTGGCAAGGACCTCAGGCTGCTTCCAGTCAAGGCAGAAGGCAAAGAGGAGCTAGTGTGTGCAGAGATCACTGATGAGAGAGGAAAAAAGTGGTGGGGGTGTCTGAGTGTGTGCGCCAGGCTCTTTTTAATAACCAGATTCCCTGGAAACTAATAGAGTGAGAACTCATTCACCCCTGAGTGAGTGTACTAATCTATTCATGAAGACTCCATCCCCCATCCCCGTGACTGAAAAACTTCTCATTAGGCCCCACCTCCAATATTGAGGATCAAATTTCAACATGAGGTTTGAAGGGGACAATATCTAAATCATAACAGCATCACTATTATTTATTAAATATAGTAAGTCATATATATAGACAGAATATTTGCTAAAAATGGTTCATACTCATTTACAAAAGGAAAAATTTAATTTCACCACATCTATGCAATTTATGTCTGAGTATTAGGTTAGCTTTTTTCCAATGAAGTCTAACAGATAAACTAATGTCATTTCCTAAGAACAGAACACAGTTGGGGTATGACTAATATGGCCTTCTGGGCTTAACATCTTAAATATGGATTTTCTTATGCAGTCAATATTTTTTAATTCTTAGGTAGCTCTAGATTTTTATGATTTTAGTGTTCTGAGACCAGCCAACCAGAAGGATTCTTAAAGAAAATTGGAAAAGCTGGTAGCATACAGGAGGTATGCTTCTAAGTCACCTAATACAGTATAGATTCTGTTAGGAGAAGTAGTAGCTGTCTGGGATATTGATGACTACCTGCATACCTCCCTGCCTGAGAAGTTTTGGCCAATTAGAAGATTAAGTCATTTTCTAAGGCTTGGCACATTGCCCTGCATTCTGTTTGCTCTGACCATTCAGATGGTGGGCGCACGTGAGCCAAAAAGGAAGTACGAAGCTGACGTGAAAAATGGGGTTAATGAACCATGAAGATGCATAATACAAACAAAACCATTTCAGTAAACCAGAATTAGCATCTTTTGCTAGTAAACAATGAATATGCATTCTAGAAATTAGTCAGCTTTTAAAATTTTAATTAATTTGAAATGTTAAGTGGATTTTAGGTATTTAATTCCCTGTTAAAGGCTGAAGGAAAGTTAATTATCAAAAGAAATTCTGGGAAAGGAGATTTTTCTGCACCACGGAAATTCTCACACTTGGGAATGCTTCATATGCGATTTTAGAACTTTTAGCTAGACTCTAAGTCAGTCATTTATATAGATACTATATTAAGCCATTTTATGTCATAATTTTCTACACAATGATTCAGAAAACATTCAGGAAAGTTGCTGGTATCTGAATGATGTGAATGACAAAAACATTTTTTTAATATGGAAGTAGGCTGGATTTGGGGGCTCATGCTCATAATCCTAACACTTTGGGAGGCCCAGGCAGGAGGATCACTTGGGCCCAGGAGTTTAAGCCTGTACTGAGCTATAATAATAGTACCACTGCACTCCAGCCTGGGTGACAGAGAGAGAGCCCATCTCAAGATAATTATTCAAAGAATGAAAGACTTGTGAAGAAGGACTGAAAGGATGTTTTAACTAGGATTTCTTTATTCACTTTAGCTAGAATTATTCTGAGAATGTTCTTTTCTACGGGAATTATTATATTCCAAGTCACACTTTCATTTTCTGAGTGAAAGCATTTCTTTAATGATATGTAACTGGATTAGAGAATCACTTTCTTTGTCCAGCAAAAACCCCTAAAACTATGGCTTATTCTTGGAACACATAACTGCCTCTAGGTGAAAAACAGCCCCTATTCAAGTAGGTTAGTCCAGACCAGCTTTTCCCAAAGAGAAATTTCCTGTTTTTTTCTCAATCAAATTAGCTAAAAATAAGCTTCCAAGCCAATTGCAATCAGAAATTAGATTTTTAAAAATCTCCATTGTTTTGCCATCACCCTCATCTGTCATCTGTTGATTAGTATGTTTCTAATTTACACAGCCTAAGGTGAGTGTTGGGATGTCCTCTCATGGGGACAATATGCAAGCTAATGCCACAGGAGCAGGTGTCTACAATGGTGAGCAATCTCTCTCACTCTGTGATACTAAAATGTAATGGTCATTCCCCGTTTGCAAATCCTCTGTCTCCCTGTGGTGCCTGTTC
Organism: Avahi laniger; assembly: GCA_963575035.1. NCBI lineage: Eukaryota > Metazoa > Chordata > Mammalia > Primates > Indriidae > Avahi > Avahi laniger. The sequence goes on from CAUYSK010106574.1 coordinate 55,875, forward strand.
TCAGAGAAATGTTATGAAAGCCTAGAGCATAACTGTTTGTAATAGAGCTGCCCTGAAATAAACTGAAAAGCTTTTTATTCCTCCTCACTGCAAGAATATGACATTTCCTTGGTCTAGGAATAACTATCTTTCAACCACAATCCATCAGCTCCTAAACATGAAAAATAAATCAACAATATTTCCTATGGATTTAGCTTATGTGATGAGTCATGTTGGTAACAGTATAAGATCTTGCTCCAGTTCAAAAGGGTATTTTAAAAAATACATATAATAAATTACTGATGAAAATATAAAGGTACAAAATAAGTGAATATTCTTTTTAAAGCAGTATTATAATTTTTATGTTTGACAGACAGAAAACCTTCAGAGATGAAACAAGTTCTGATAAAGAGAAATTTTTTGTGGATGGGTTTTAGGAATTTTTGGTATGGAATAAATATTGAATATACAAGCAACTTCTCTGGGTATACATATGATGGCATTGCTGCTGATGTCAGATATGATGGATTGCTATAGTTTTGCAAAGTCATGCTTTTTGTCTTTGTGGCATAAATCATGATTCAAAAAGCCAGTGGCTCTCTTTTTGTAGATATGTCTGAAATTATGTGTTGCCATGTTACATTAAGGGTATCTTGTATATTAAAGAATATTTAATAATTACATATTGAGAAGTCTAGTGTATAGTATATGTATCATGGTATCTTCTTTTTCTCAACATTTTTTAAGACATGGACATCCCTAAGTAGTTATGTTAATTCTCCAATGCTAAAATATGTTAAAAGCTATAAAAATGCTAATATATGTGTAATCGAGGAGTCTGGGTGACTGTTAGCTGGTCTAGAGATGTTGGACTTTTTAAATCTTTTCTCTGAAACCTATGATCTCAGTGTATTGCTTCTTCCCTGGGCCAGTCAGTTCCTGCTTCAATGGAAACTTACCTGATATTCTTCTTCTTGGGTACAGATTGCTTTACAACTTGTCCACTTTCAGGCATTCAATTGGTATTCATTAACACTTCCTATTTTGCCATTCTGTTCATTATGAGGGCAAAAATTATGCCTCTCTGTTCATCGGTGGTTACGTGAGAGATTTATGCAGTTTCTGGCCCATTGTAGGTGCTCAAAGTCTGTTTTTGAATGAATGGAAGAATAAATGACTGCCACATCTGTAGCTGAATACTGTCTGCCAAATTCTGAAGAGATTAATGGGATAAATTTTGGTAAGGTGATATCTCATTGTGATTTTGATTTGCATTTCCATGATGATTAGTAATGTTGAGCATTGTTTTCATATGTTTATAGGCCATTTGTCTATTTTCTTTTGAAAAGTTTCTGTTCATATATTTTGTCCACTTCTTACTGGGATTGTTTTGTTTTTTTCTTGATGATTTGTTTGAGTTCATTGTAGATTATGGTTATGAGCCCTTTATCAAATGTATAATTTGAGAATATTTTCTCTCATTCTGTAGGTTGTCCGTCTGCTCTGTTGATTATTTCCTTAGCTGTGCAGAAGCTTTTTAATTTAATCAAGTCCCAATTATTTATTTTTGTTGTTGCTGTGATTGCCATTGGCATCTTCTTCATAAATTCTTTGCCTCGGCCAATATTTAGAGGAGTTTTTTTCAACATTTTCTTCTATTAATAGAATTCTTATGGTTTCATACCTTATATTTAAGTATTCTATCCATTGTGAATTAATTGTTGTGAGTGCATTAAAGATATAGATCCTGTTTCATTCTTCTGCCTGTGGCTATCCAATTTTCCCAGCACCATTTACTGAATTTTAGCAAATTCAACTACTCATCAAAAGAAAAAATAAATCCTCTATGACCAAGTGAACTTGATCCCAGGAATGTAAGGATGGTTCAACATACATAAATCAATAAATGTGATTCATCACATAAACAGAAGCAAAAACAAAGACCATATGATCTTCTCAATAGATGCGAAGAAAGCATTTGACAAAATCCAGCACACTTTCATGATAAAAAGTCTCAAAAAACTAAGCATATAGGGAACATATGTCAAAATTAAAAAAGCCATATATGACAAACCCAAAGTGAACATCATACTGAATGGGGAACAGTTGAAAGCATTCCTCTGAAGAACTAGAACAAGACAAGGGTGCCCACTGTCACCATTTCTATTCAACATAGTGCTGGAAGAACTAGCCAAAGCAATCAGGTAAAAGAAAGATTTAAAAGGTATCCAAATAAGGAAAAAGAAGGTCAAACTATTGCTTTTTGTTGATGATATGATCTTTTATTTAGGAAACCTCAATGACTCCCCCAAGAGTCTCCTAGAATTGATAAATAAATTTAGCAAAGTCTCAGGTTACAAAATCAATGTACACAAATCAGTAGCATTCCTATGCAACAATAACAGTCAAGGTGAGAGTCAAATCAATGACTCAGTACAATTCACAATAGCCACAATGAAAATAAAATACCTAGGAATATACTTAACCAAGACGGTGAAAGATCTCTACAAAGAGAACTACGAGACACTGAGGAAAGAAATTGCCAAGGATATAAACAAATGGAAAAAAATATCATGCTCATGGATCAGTAGAATCAACATTGTTAAAAAGTCCATACTGTTGAAAGTGATTTACAGATTCAATGCAATCCCCATCAAATTACCAAAATCATATTTTACAGTTCTAGAAAAAATAATTTTACACTTCATTTGAAACCAAAAATGAGCCAGAATAGCCAAAACAATTTTAAGCAAAAAGAACAAATCTGGAGACATCACATTGCCAGATATCAGAAGATACTACAAGGCTATAGTAATCAAAACAGCATGGTATTGACACAAAAACAGAGACATAGAACAATAGAGCAGAACAGAGAACCCACATATAAAACCATCCTCATAAATCCAATTGATCTTTGACAAAGCAGTCAACAATATACACTGAGGAAAAGAAGCCCTGGTAAATAAATGGTGCTGGGGAAATTGGATAGTCACATGCAGAAAAATATAAGCATATTAATGCCAATATTTTCCACATGATTAGATTTTGATTTCTTTATCTCTGAACTTTCTTTGTTGTTTGGACTTTTAATAGTAATCGCATATTATTTTACCAAAATCTCCTATTTTCATATAAAATAGTTCTCAGCTCATATTAGACACGCTATTCCACTCTACCACCTACATGTTCTTTACCTTGACTTGCCATACAGCTACCTGAAATGCCTTAAAGGCTATAATCTGGCTCCCTATATTCCTTGCTATTCTTATTTCTACCATCGTGGTAAGTACCTTCTGTGGCTATATGGTTGATCCAATTAATATACTAACTTCACAATTCTTAACCTCATCTCCAGTGACATTTACCTCCTTTCCCCTTCAGTCTCCCACTTGCTAGGGCCAGAGTGTAGATTTTATCATCTCAACTTCATCTCTGCAATCACAAATTCAGATATTGAATTACCTAATACAACCTTGTCCCTTTCTACCTTTCTTACTCAGTGTTTCTTATTACAGCTGATCTTTGTCTCCATAAAGACACCCAGAAAATTTATCACCTTGTTCTGTCTGGCTTGTCCATTCCAGAGCACAAAATCTGAACCCAGATATCTGAGTTAGGTCCCCGATCTTCTGATGATCTTCTATCATCATAATTATGATTAGCGTTATATTTTCACATTTATATTTATAGTGAAATACTTCAACCTTTCTTTTCCCGATATGTTCAATTCTTTTTTACTTTATTTTCTCCTTCACACAACATGGAAAACTTTAATCCTGGATCAGTCTCTATTACACATTCTCTTTGCTGCAAAGAAGCTCTTTAAAGCTGTTGAAGAAACTGTACTACCAAACAGATGAGTATCAATATAAATTATGATCTCATTATTACTTGGGACCCAGTGGTGCTGAGAAATTCTACTCAGCTTTTTCTAACATTTTCTTCATTTAATGTTTCAATGTTCTCCTTTTCATAAACTAAAATCCTACTACATTTGAATATTATATACTGTCTCCATTTATTTAAATTTATATATGTTTAAGTACCAGCCTTTGTGAGTTTATTATGTGTTATGTTATATGCCTGTTGGTATGTGGGTTTGTATACGTGTAGGTCAGTTTGTACATTTGTGAGTTTATACCTGTGTGTTGCATTACCTTAGACTTTAGGAGAAATAGAAGCTATCAAGTTATTGCCACATGCTTATAAACCTGGTAGCATCCATACTCTTTCTTCTTTCATTCTGTCACACTGGGACAGTTTATCCTACTGTTAAGATGAATCTCTCCATTTGATCACAGAGTCAAATTACTTTCTTTCACCAAGATACAAACTCTATTTTACTGCAAATCTCCAGAACAAGAATTTATTTCTTTAGGTGATTAACACATATTGCATAAAAAAAATATATAAAATATTACTTGACAAAATTAGTTGGGGAAAAACTTGGGATACACAAAATCTAACAGGTTAACCACTTAATTCACAGAGGTTTTGATAAAATGTCTTTACATATTATGAATGTCCCAAAGGGGAATAGATTATATAGCATTACCCAGACTTACAATTTGAATCAAGGAACATCATCATAAGAATCTTACCACCCAATCCCTGTTCTTCAGTTTTACCAATTCTAATGCCTCCTTCCAAGTGAATATGCCTTAGCCTTTTTAATCAAAAAGAACAAATTATGTGCCAACCCCTCTCTCCAACAATCTTTCTCTTTTTCCACTTATAGTTAAATTCCACAAAAGGGCTAGAACACTCTCTGTTTCCATTTTGTCATGTCCCACGGATGCTCCTCAATCTGCTTTTATCTTCACTGTGCTTGTTCATAGCGACATTGCTGTTAGCATGGTTATAGCCTTCTTGCTGCCCAATGTGATGCATGTTTTCAGGTCCATGTTTACTTTACATCCTAGTAGCATATGATGCTTTTGAACATTTCCTGCTTTTTAAAACATTCCCTTCTCTTGAATTTTTTGCCTGCTCTTCACTTCTCAATAACCTTTAGCAATTCTTTGTGATTTCACACTTATATAATGGTGGTTTTTGGCATTATATTGCAGGTGATCTTTCCTCCTCCAATGAGATGCTTTCTATTTTAATCGTTCATTATTTCCCAAGGCTTCATGTAGCATCAAATGTATTGATTTCCTAATTTGTCTTTAATGCAAATCCTTCCCTGAGCTCTAGATTTATGTGTATACCTACCAACTACTCTCATGTCGATGACTTTTAGAAACCTAACATTCAACAATTTCAAAATATAAACCACTGTTTCTTGTTCCAAACCAATTTTTCTTCTAGTTTCCCTTCGACTAGCTTAGGTGGCCTCAAGTCAGCTACTAGGGAATTCTGCTTGATTTCTCAAACTTGCTTCTCTCTATACTGTGTTCAAACAGTTTCAAATTCTTGTTGAATCTACCTCTGATTTATTTGTCAAATTCATCATACCTTCCAATTCCTACTACCCATTCTTTCATCCAAACCATTGTCACTATGTCATGTAGATTTCTGCACACCCTAAACTTGGCTCGGCTTCCCTTACTTTGGCCTTTTCTGATTTCTTCTTAACTTCGCTTTCCCGATTAAAACCCTTAAATGATTTCCCATAATCATTGGAAACTAGTGACCTTAAGATCCTGAAAATAGTTTGTTATTTATTGAACAGATATCATCTTGAACCTTAACTCATTATATTTTAGCAATAACTTTATTGATCAACAGACTCCGTTTCAGCTGATGACATTTTTTAAAACTTTCGATAACTCAGGTACTAGTCATATAGAAATCTACTCAATGTAACAATATTGATCAGAATTACAATGTTTCTCTATAGGAGATCCATTAGTTTTAAGTAAAGGTTTAAATTTCTGGATGAACTTTCAGTCAGGGTAAGAAAGACTTCCAGCATCTGTGGTCTTATTCACAGTACCTTGAAAAATTATGATTTTTTAAAAATTCTCTCATCATAAACAATTCCAGAAGAGGAAGAAGAGGAAAGTATACTTTAGGTTTCAGCTCAAGCCTTACCTACTCTATTATGGTCCCTTGATGACCTTTTACAAATAGACAGTTAAACCTTCCATGGTACCATCTTGCCTTATAATTCTCTTGGTTTGGGTTTGTTTGGTCTTTAATCACAGTACTGAGATTATTTACCTATTTTACTTCATCAGAGTATCATTTTCTTGAGGAGATATATTCTTCATAACAAAAAATGTGATATATTATTTACACTTATATTTCTATAATCTAGCACAACAAAATGACCATAAAAGACTTCATGTAATTCTTTTTAATTAAATAATTATGCAAAAGTGCTCCATACTCCTTATTACCATGTCTAATATTAAAATGTTACTTATTTCTTAACAATATTTCCTTGGACTATTGGCCATTTTCTTTATGAATTTTGATGGATTCCAGAGTTTTTCAAATTATTTAAACTATGGCTATCTTTTTTAGGGGGGAAGTTAAAAGTTACACATAGTGTTCATTCATCAAAAACTCCATATATAGTTAAAGAGCACCTACACTGTTGCAGGAACTATTCTGTTAATAGTTACTGGGAATCCCATGAGGATCACAATTGATGAAGATCTGAGTTCATGTAGCTTACCTTCTGGTGGAGAATAAATAATAAACAAATTAAAAATATACAATATAAGCTGGGCATAGTGCTTTGCACCTTAGTTCCAGCTACTTGGGAGGCTAAGGTGGGAGGACCTTTTGAGCCCAGGAGTTTGAGGCCAATTTGGGCAACATAACATGACCTATGTATCTTAAAAACAAACAAACAAAAAACATAATGTCATTTACTGATAAGCAGTAGGAGGAAAAATAAAGACAGACAATAGAATACAGAAGGATGCTATTTTATATTTGGAGTATCAGGAAAAGAGTTCTTTGATGAGATGGAAAAACTTAATAAATTTGTTCAGAAATAGGTAAGTAAAGAGGAAAGACTGATACATGAGTAGAATTTAAACAGACTAGGGGAAATGCTCTTGATGTAACTTTTATTTTTGTAGCTTCTTAGGATAGTAGCAAACACACCAGGAAAAAAAAAATCCCTTCCCGCCAAAAAACAAACACATATGATGGATGTAATATTACTTTAACATAAAAATTTAGACATTTATAGCAATAGGTCTATGAGCAAGTGTAATTGTTTATATAGCCTTTCAATAGTCACTGATTTGCAGCATATATCTGCAAAAAAATGTCCTGAAAAGAAATTATTGCATTTTAAGATTCCTCTCACCTACCTCATAGGATTTGATGTGATCAATTATAATTCCCATTAAAAAATATATTTTTGTTTCTAAAATGGAGCATATGTTTGAATTTTTGATTCACCAAAAGAGGTACATATTAATTCATAGGCAGTAACTATAAATTACATTTTAGTTATTGTTTTCAAACAGCATGGGTGTCCTTGGACAAAATAGCAAACAGAAACTAGCAAACCAGAAGAGAAATTCTTTGTAATACAGAGGGGAAAAATAATAGGAACTATTTTATTTTTTTCCTTGTATAAACTATAATTTGGCTTCAGAAAGCCTCATTAATGAAGTATTTTTGCAGACAGGTTAGAAAGGTGATTTCCTGTAAATCATTGGAAAAATAAAAAATGAATGTGATAACTATAGCTTCTATCCATGCGTTATATCACCTACATGCCTAGGAGAGCCAGAACTTATTAGGACTCATCTGAACAGATCATTAGTTAAACAGAAGGCATGTAGCTAGGAAAGTCATTTACTATGTATTCTGACAGAATGTTTTCTTAATGCACGGAACAACCTAGGCAACACAATAAGAGCAATTCTGACTTTCATATTATTTTTTAAAAAGGGAGGGGAAGCAAAGCTTTAAGAGCCATCGTTTAACATTTTTTTAAGTCCATGGTTATTCAGAAACAGTCTCTACCGTAATTATTAAATAGAAAGAGAAATCCATTAGCTCTAACAAAGAGATAGGCTAAATCCAAACTGATTACTTCACAAATACAATTTACCTTAAATCCCAAAAGAACAAAGGCAATTTTGTTAGATGCACCATCCTTTCTCCCAGGATTTTTTTTTTAATTGCTTCAGGGTTGACAGATAAATAGGGTCAAATGAAAAACAAAAACAAAAACCAAAAACTGATGGATTTTTTTTATTAGACTTTCTCATAACTGGAAAACAATAATAAAGCTAAGAAGTGAAACGGAATCACATCAGTTTTATTAAAGGTCAATGTACTGCTCATATGTCCTGGGTTCCCAGGACATATTTATTTATTTTGAACATTTTATTTAAAAAACATTTTTAGCACAGTGCTAGTCAGTTCAGTCCAAACCAGAGCAATAAGGCTGTGGTTAAGTACCTACTTTGTACAAAGCCCAGTGCTAGATGAAATGTGGGATAGGAAGATAGTAACACTTGACAGCTGGCCTCTAAGGGATCACAACATAGTGTGGGAGAAAGTCTAAGGCGATTAACCATAAAGTAAGGCATAATGCATTAAGTGCTATATTATAGATACAACGTGACAGGGGAAAAGGAAGAATTAATTCTGACTAGCGAAGAAAAAAGTTTCCTGAAAGTAGTTTTTGAGCAAGTTTATTTTGAAAAATTCACATTTTGATAGATAAAAGAAGGAAGGAAATTTGAAGACGTGAAGGAATTAATGTGTATGGTGAGGCTCCAGGAGCAGGTATTCTAGAAGTCAGAACAATGGGACAGAGTGAGGATGCAGTAGGAGCTGAGACTGGAATGGGAGACTGAAGTGAATTCATGAAGGACCCTAAGGAATTTTGAGTCCATTCTCTAAGTAATAGGAATTCATAAAAGGTTTCCAAGCAGAGAGTGACACACTCTGACCTGTGTTTGGGAAGTTAAATTTGGTGGCAAAGAAAGGGATAGATTACAGTGGCCAAAACTTCGAATTAAAGAGATTATTTAGCAAATATTAACACTACAGCAAGAGAACATGCAGTGTTGAGCCATAGCTGTGGCAAAGAAAATGTGAAGGAAAGGAAAACATCAGTGAGGTCTGATGACTGGTGGGACGTAGTAGGTGAGTAACAAGGGTCAAAATGACTTTGGATAGTGGAAGGATAATGATGCAGTTAAATAAGATGTAGACTGGAAAAAGTCTGGAAAAAAGATTGGAAAAGTTAAGGTAAAAAAATATTTTTATATATAGCAAGCACTTCAAAATTTGCTAACAGGATGTCTGATTTAAAACATCATAAAGCTCATCAAATCTAGGTTATTGACTGGCTGAACATCAGAAGCGGCAAGGAGCAGTATTTTGAAAATAGTGAGGTCTATAACCAGTTGCAAAAGATTTGGATTTAAATGATCTGACTAGGTATCTTTTTACTTATTTGTTTGTTTGATTTAAAATTCCCCAAGTGATCTGAAAATGCAACCAGATTGAACTCTCTAAAATATTGTGTAGACTTTAAATATTATCCTGATATTCAATGATATTTTGATTGCTTTGAGAAGTTTCCATTTTTTGACAGGTGATTCTCCTGGTTCTTCTCCCATGTATCTGACTTCTCTCTCTCTCTCCCGCAAGCCATTCTTTTCACACATTTGTCCAATGAGTCTGATCAGTGGGGTGCCAGGTATTGCTTAGGAAATTGGGTATACAAAAGTAACTAGAGCATGACTGATGCTTACATTAAATGCCTTTGCAATGATTATTTTTCACGACCTTAACCATCACGTCTTTATGCTTAATTCTTAAATTGTGTCCCTAGTCCTGCTCTCTCTCCTATTCCTAGCACCACATTTCTAATTTGCTTTCTAGATATTTCATCCTGGATATCCTGATTTCACCACAAACTCAGAATTTCTAAATTAAAATATACTTTCTCTCCAAATTTTCATCACTAGTTCCACAAATATGTAAGGAGCACCTAACAAAAATCTTATTCATGCTAACTCATCCGTGTTTTCATTCATTTGTTTGAATTCAAATTTAAATGCATTTGAGTCATCTTTGCCTGTCACCTTTGATACAAGAATCTCCCCTATGTTATCCATGTTTTCATGTACAACCCAGGCCTATTACCAACTAACACTCCCTTCGATTTTTCCCAGGAAGCAATATTCTCAACTCAGGACCATTTTCATCTTTTTGTTTCCTTCATCATCATTTGTAACCCACCACACATACACAGACACTGAAACTGGGAGAGTTTTTCTTTAATCAGGGTAGAAAGACATCCTCCTCCTTTTTAATTTTAGTATTTTTCTTTCCCTAAAAGTCGCAATTTCTGTTGTGATATTTGCCTCAAATACTGCGTTACTAAACTTAGGTTTGGGGGTATACAAAAGCCAGAGACTGGCTATTTAATTCTTTTTTTGAAATTCTCTCCTACAACAATGATCAATGTACTGCTTGGCTTCTAAGGTCAGGTGGAAATAATAGGAGGAAAAAAATCTACTAATAATAATGCATTATTTCTAGCTGTATATTAACCTCTTTGTATTTTACTTCCTCAATAATAAAATAAAGATAATTGTACATCTCATGCTTATTATAAATATTAAGATGAATTAATAACAACACTCATTATTACACTCATTTCTCTGATGATCATACACTTCACCTTTGACATCTAGTAAAATGATGGCTGTTTGTCACAAAAAAATATCAGAGAATATTCATGTTTATGGAAGACAAATATCAGTTATGAGTAGAGTTACCACAGCATTATCAAAATACGTCTCCTGCAATATTAGTGAATCATTTCTCTCTTAGGGGAAGGGGGCAGGTGATGCTGGGCAGCTAGATGTTCTGAAGCAATCCTAGAAAACTTGTCAGATGTCTCGATTAATTGCCATTTTGGAAGCAGAAGGAAGAGCATCACAAAACCATGAACAAACAGTAGACATCCAAATAAGCTCCCCTTCAGCGCAGCTCCACACCAGCCAAGGAATTCAGCTGTAAACTGGAGGTACTTGCTTGCATTCTAAAGTCATCAAAGAGCTTAGCAGACCAGCAAATGATAACAATAAACAGCTAACCATGCATGAAACGAGAAATCAGAATTTTCTACGTGTATGCATGCTTAAGCTACGAGAGATGCCAGTCACTGAGCTTTTTTTTTTTTTTAAAAAAAAAAAAGTCTGAGACAACAGCAAGATGACTCTTTACAATCTCCATGAAGACCTGGGGAAATGTGCGCAGTACCTTACAGAGTGGAGAGAAGCTGTGGCTCTTGCAGGCCCTGGGAAATACCTGCAATAAAGGGGACAATTAACCTAAAGCAGATTCTGGAGGGCAGGTGTGGGAGAAGTGCGTTTGGTCAGGCAGAGACTTCCCTGGGGTGGCCTTGTTGAGATATTTCACACAAATTTGAGTTGCCTGGGTTCAGCTGCTCCCCTTGGCAGAGAGATTGAGTGGCCTTACTGCTCTTGCCCTGAAGGAGGGGCCAGGTGCAGAGGAACGGGAGGATTTGGGAGGATTTGTGTGGAGTGGTCTGGAAGAGATACCGCGCTCACCTGGGGAGCGGGGCTGTGGCACTTCTCTTCTCAACGCCTCCACCTTCTGCGTGTTGCTCACAGTTCAATTATTTACTGAAAGTGAGAAACAGAATCATATGTTTTAGCCCTTGATTAAAGAAAGGATAACATTTTGTTAGAAAGTCAGCTGCAGAGATTCAGTCTGAATGTGGCTGCTGCCGCTGCTGAAAGGTTTTGATTTGACTAATCGCAGAAGTCTTTCTGGAATGCTAACTAAGGATTCGAAGCAGAACAAATTCATTCCTGACGAAGTCTTGCAGCCGCCAATGTGGAATAATTTGAATCACAGTCCTGTAAAATTTGATCAGGATGGAATTAAACAACTCTCCTGAAGTGATTTGGCAAGTCTCTTTTAAGCAAAGTATTGCAGTGAAACCGGGTAACAAATGAAAGGCCGTTTTTCATCTGCAAATCTCACTTGGGGTTCTGCTGCCAAGAGTGGTGCTGGGGCTCGTGCCATGGAGGTTGTGCTTGCTAGCCCGAAGTCAAATTGGAGAAACGACACAACACTCTCATCCTCTATTCACTGCCATTTATGGCTTCATCATTTATTTACAAAGGTGTCCAAATCTTTCTAGGATCTATTTATGCTAGGATCATGTCTTGGGGGTGATGATAACTTTATATGTTTTACTCATCTGTGTGAAATATAATTTCTTCTTATTTCTCCTAGACTTTACATCTCATACCTTTTAAAGGATATAAAGTACACACAGATGGAGAGAAAATGGAAAACTAGCATAAAACCAACAGCACAACCTTGTACTACACGGACTCCAAGGTAGAATTCCTCATTAAGTGGCATCTTGATGAAATCTATTGAGTTCTATTGAGATCTATTGTGATCAATTGAAATCTATTGAGATTGTTCTCATAGCTTACTGGTCAGGCAATATCAGCTTGGCCTTCTGAGAACAGGATGGGGGTGAGAGGATGGAGACAAAGAAAAAATATAGACTCCTCGAGTTCTAGTCTATTGGCTGTGAATTCTGCTGTTAAAGCAATTTGTGCCATGATGATAAAAGAATTTTCTTTATCTTTGCAAGAAAATGTTAGAGATCATTATTAAAACATTATACCAAAGAAAGGCGAAACGTCTGAAAAAAAATTTTTAATGCTATATTTTTTAATACTCTGTCTCTTAGATACCAAGCAAGCTAAGGGAAGTTTTCTGAGAATGATATATAGGTTGCAGCTAATTAAATTTTAGAAGATGTGTGTGGTGGCAGTATGAGGGGTCAAATGGCAGCTGTTTGCAAAGGAAAGGAAGATGGAAAAAAGGAGTATCCTAGATGGAAAATAAAAAGTAAAATTACTGTTTCAGAGAAAGAAGGTGAATAGGAGATTTCAGAGGGCTGTAAGATGATCCAAGAAAAATACATCATGAAAATTGCTGCATTTTTGCAACAAACATAATATTATATTTATTGATTGACTTTCCATGTTATTGATGCTTGGTAACATGGAAAATGTTATTGCTAGAGCCAGGAGTCAAGCAAATAGTTGGCTTCTCATGTGATGAACAGGCTCTCACTTCAAGTTATTTATCTAGTAAGATCACTTCTCTGTGTTCTCTGAGGCATGCAGAGTGACATTGTGGGTAGAGGCCAGAGGGTGCAAAAGGCTGAAAGTGTGATATTTGCCTACAAATGCATATGAAAATACCCATGCTTAATGTTTAATATAGTCTCTAAATTCAAAGAGAATTCTTTTTAAACTGAGCTTTGATTTTCTAAAATATGGCAAAAATTTCCAGGGTGGAAGAAGGACCACTTTTTTTTATTTTCATTAGGCAATAACCAAGTCCAATAATAAGAATCAAGATTAAGAAATTAGATTAACTCATGTGACCTATTTTCTTCCACATTCATACCTTAGTTCCTTTTATTTTGCAGATGAAATGGCCTAGGTACAGAAATAACATAGCTCTTCCCCTATGGCTTAAAATATTTTTTAAAACATCTCTGATTGTATATAACTAAAAATATATAAATACTATATATTTTTTAAGCCACTCAGTCTATGGTACTCTGTTCTAGCAGCCTGAGCTAAGACATGATCATACTTGACAAATTATAATTTTTCTTTACTATAATTATATACATTATATACACTTCTTTCACAAACAATTAGTTGTAAAATATAAGACTAATACAGGAAATATTGAATAAAGAAGTATATATTGTTGAATCATATAACAACAGAAACAAAAAAGAATTTTGTTTCCTGTACTTAATTCTAATGTCGGCATTGATTTAAGGGAGAGAAGAATGCTTTTATAATAATAAGCTTGCAAATAATTCTCTGCCTGTGGTTTATTACAGCCTGAATTTTTGCATCACCTCAAAATGTATATGTTAAAATTCTAACCCACAATGTGATGGTAATAGGAGATGAAGCCTTTGGGAAGTGATTAGGTCATGAGCGTGGAGCTCTCATCAATGAGATTAGTACCCTTATAAAAGAGATTTTGAGAGCTTTCTCACTCTCTCTTCACCATGTGAGGATGCTGCAGGAAGACTGACATCTGAAAAACAGGAAGAGGGCACTCAGTAGAGACTGAATCTGCTGACATATTGATTTTGGAGTTCCCACCCTCCAGAACATGAGAATTAAGTGTTTGTTTTTAAGTCATCCAGTCTATGGTGTTCTGTTATAGCAGCCTGAGCTAAGACATGATTATACTTAATGGATCACAATTTTTCTTTGTTATAATTTATTTAAAAATAAATTGTGGAAAAATTCACAGATAATGAAGATTTTATTTTAGGCAAAATGAAAGATATTCCAAATGCTATTCATATTAAACGATAGGCCCATTTTGTCTGATTTACTGGAATAAGAATGCCAAGTCATTTGTTATCTCCTGGCTTTACAATATCCAGCTGGAAATGGAAATGCTAACCTTAATGAAATTCAGAGAATTGTTAACATCTATAACTAATATATATGATTGTAACATATTGTCATATATGCATTATTATAATGGCAAATATAAAAATAGAATATTTTGTTTTGATGATTCTCATGTTAAAACCAAAGCTAAAGAAATTTTGATTATTAGAAAGAATTTGTATCCTTGGGAAAACAAGCAGTAAATATTTTAAGGTATATCTATAGATTTTACAGATTCCTGGCAAATTGACACTAGCCTCCATCGCTGCCTTCAGCCATGATATAACTACCAATTTCATGGGATATGACTAAGCTCTTCTTTCTGGTGTCTCTGAGCTACTGCTTAAAAGTTTATTGGATCTATCTTAGAACTCTTTTCCTTCTATTCCTGTGAAGTTGCATTTTTTCAGTTTTTCTCTCATTGACTCCAGCTTCCTCCATTTCCTGTTGGAGCCCCTATTCCCACTTCTGCTCCGTAAATGGGACCCTCTGCCAAGTTTCCATTCCTTTTCTATGCTTTCCCCCTCACACTTTTCATATACTCCATGGCTTCAAATTTTACTGCTAAGTTGAAAATTTCTGAAGTCACTTTTTTAGCAGCAGATCTCTCTTCTGGTTCCAGATAAAATTTCAGCTCCCTATCCAAAATCTCCATATCTATACCCTGTGCAATATTTCTGGCCTCCAGCCTTTTCTGATCATACTGGGCTTGGGGAGTATCTTTTCCTTGGTGTACTTGATTCCAGATTCTCCCCCTTGAAGAGCAACCATCTCTCTAATTCAAGCCTCTAGGCTCCAGATCAATACATTCAACACATTCAACTGATTCCTTAACAGTTCTCAGTTAATGTTAATAAGTTATAGCAAATCAACTTATTATACAAAAGACTCTTAATTTACCACTCTACCAATCTGATCCTTTTCTGGTGTTCTTTGCCTCAGTGAATTATATCCCTCTCCATATTGTTTTACAAATCAGAAACATGGGAGTTATACTCCACTCATCTGCATATGCAATCCAACCCAACCATCACTATTGATTTAATCAAAGCTGCTATTATCTTTCTGCATATTACCACATAGCTTCTTAACTATTCTCTTTACATAAGCACTTTTTTCTTCTCTACTCTGCTTTATTCACTGCAACCACATTCAGTCCCCATTTCTTCTTTCTTCATTTATCTGAAATTCTACCCATTCTTAAAATCCACATCTTCTTCAAACTCTTTTGTGATTCCCACTAGCTCTCAAATTTATTTTAGCTTTTAGAGTAACAATGTGTTGGCAAGCTTACTCACTTTTGATTATACCTGTTTCACAGATGAGAAACTTAAGACTCAAAAAGAGAAATTATATGCCTGAAGTCACCAAGCTAGCCTGCAACAGAGCAGGGCTTTGAGAGTAGGTTTATGTGTCTTCAAATTCATCCATTTGTGCAATACTATCCCCTGCAATATTTAGTCTTGTCTCTAACATATTAGGGTTACTGTGGTATTCAATTTGTGCTTCTATTCTTTCATATTCCCACCTGGAGTACAAACATCCTGAGAGAAGTACTATTGCTTATTCATTCATTTAACAAATGTTTTTGTCATTATATATGTGACACTACACTAGGACCCAGGAATACAGAAATGGCATGTCAGATTTAACAAATAACTAATCAACTCCAGCATAAAACATACTGTATGGCAGATCTAAATAATTATTAATAAACTACAAATATGTATGCTCTATTTTTATTTTAACTCTACTAATAACCTTCATTAGATATAGCCTGTCATGAATCCAGCTATTAGAATGTTGAGAAAGTAACTTATAGCTGTTCATGATGTAATTAGGATTTGGAAAATATAAGCAAATTCTTTGAAAGATATATTCCTATAAGATACTCAGAGGTGCACTTTTTATATATTCTTTAACATATAGTATAAGTTTCAAAATAGATGACATGTTTAGCAATATATATTATAGAAATTCACAGACGGAGTTCAGAAGTGATTAAATATGTTAATGCCAATATTTGTGTGATAATAGTCATAGCTTTCTTGTGATTAATAGAAGGCAGATAGAGGATTCAATGGCTTAAATGTTCAATACAAACCACTACTGTTAAGCCTGGGAAAATCAGGAAGGTATGATATGGACTTCTGGGCATTCTGAATGATCTAAGCTCTTCTTCCTTAACTCATGGGCGACTTGGACAGAAAAGATGGGCTCAATCTAAGTACCAGGATCAAGTAGAAGGCTACAAATGAGTCCAGAGTAATTGATAATGTCTGGGACTGTGAATATGTCTGGGAAGTTCAGTGTATTCTCAGTGGCCAAATAACCCATGCTTCATGAGTTGTCACTATGTTTAAAAAATGAAATAGTCACTACATCCATAGATGTTAGTATTTCTATATTGTCAGTTTGTCATTAGTGGTCAGCCTGTCTTAGGGTGATCTGCCTGTCTGGGCCATGAGTGGGACTTGATTGTGATTGTGTATAGACTATTGATGTATCGAAATTGGTCATGCTTTGGAGATGTGTTTGTCTGGAGTCCTAGTAAACTCTGACTTGATCAGGTGTTGTTTATGCCTTTCTATCTCTTTTACAATTTATTTTATTGCTGTGGGGAAGAAATGGCTCAAAGGAGATCTGAGGAATGGAGTGGATGATGATACCATTTGTTAAAATAGAAAACATTAAAAGAAGGAAAAAGGTGGAAATAGGGGGAAATGTTTAGCTTTGAGTATGTTACACTTGCCAATAGGCAGTTGAGTATATGAGTCTTGAAGTAAGGAGACTTGTCTGGGCTAAAAGATCAACTTTTAAAGATCCTGGTATAAAGAGGCCACCATCGAAGCCATACCAACGGGAAGAGATTGCCAGCAGAGAATATGTAATAGATACCGTGAGAAGAGTTGAGGGATGGTAGCTTTCCTGTATTTAGTGCCTGGTATGGTAAACTCTGCATGTAGTTGATACTCATCAAGCCCAAAATTATAATTTGATAAAGAAATGAATAAATCCTCTAACTTAAATGGTCTTCTCAAAGATATATTTTTGCATATTAAAAAACTTAAAGTTTGGTGTCAGCTTCTGATTTGATTTGGTCTATCCCTGTGATGCAGCAGTTAGCTGGCAATGGCCTCTTTGCCATGGCTGTAAGGGACAGCACTGAGATTCTTTCCCCATGGCCTGGGCCAGAAGATTCTGACAACAGGTCCTGACTGCTAGGAGTGGCCATTCAGGGAAAAAATGTCCTGAAAAAAAGTACAGGAATGACTCGAAGATATTGTCGATTCAGCTCCAGACTACTACAATAAAGGAAATTTTTGGCTTCCTAGTGCACATAAAAGTTATATTTACACCGTACTGTAGTAGTCTATTAAGGGCGCAGTAATATTATATCTGAAAAAAACAATGTACAAACCTTCAATTTGTAAAAAAATGCAATATCTGCAAAGCACAATGAAGTGAAATGTGATAAAATGAGGTAGGCCTGGCCTGTAGTAACCTTATAATAGACTTATTATTTAAAGCTTGATAAGAACTTAAAGCTTAATGAATAAATGCTTGTCTAAGAAAACCTTTTGTTCTTTGGATACTGGAGTGGGAGTAGAAAAAAATAGAAGAAATAACTCAAAATTCATGTAAAATAGAGGAAAATTAAATTATGTGAGATAGAAATGATAAGGTAGATAGGTCCCTGAGACATGAAACAAAATGTTAATCATTTCATTTGAGGTTACAATCTTTCAGTGTTACTGATACCATTATTATAACAACAGGTCTTTCTTTAGTTGGATTCCAGTGCTTCATTATGCACTGAGTTTAATCACAATTTATATTACTTATATATGAAAATCTTTTAAAATTATAGAGAAGTGAATAATTTTAAAATGCTGTCAGGTTTTTTATTATTATTATTATTTCTTATATGTCATTCCAGGAAATGTATGGCCTGTTGGTGATCCCATTTAGTGGTAATCACACCCTTCCCATGTGATCATATCTTTTCTAACATGAATCCATGCAACGGCAGACCTCCTTTAAGACAGTCTGTCTCTAGAGCTTGGCTAAGCAGTGTGCCCTGAGACGCATTACCCATGGAAGGTACATTTTTCTCACTGAAATCACTTATTCAGGATCTCTTGGATGCTCAGGTGCACTGAAGTATAGCTTCGAAATGTTAGCTGACATTCTGCTGCTCATTGTGTTTTTACACAATGCAGCCCTTGATCATGTTGTCACTTCACATGAATAGACTCAGATGGAGAGCACGTTGACTTTTGCTGTGTTCTCAGAAATGAACAAAGACGCTGACATTGGGAGAGTCAGATCTTGAATTTTCTAACCTGATTGAGCCATATTTCACCTGGCTGCAAAGTTACCGTATGCTACATACTTTCCTATTGCCTTTAGACTTGCTAAATGCATTTATAGATTAGAACGAGCAGTAGGAAAAATGCAGTAGATGAATCGAAGTCTTTTTCACACTGCCCCTTTTATTATTGCATTATAAAAACCCAGCCTCAAAATAGATTAAGGTAGATTTATCTTTTAATGAAAATTGCCAGGAGGTTTGAAGTCAAATATTGTTATCTTTTTCTCATGTCTCCAGTGCCGGACTTCTTTGCAGAGCCGACTTTGCAGTACCTTCCTAGAGGGAGCTATGATGATTATTTTGGACTGACTTCCTTCAGAAGGGACACTTAAAAGAGACAATGAAGCCAGCATGTTTCCTTTAGGGCTCCATTGTCCAAGGTTGTGCGTGTCAGCTTTTCCTGAGAGCAAAGGATAGAAAAGTTCAGAGGCATTGTGTGCAGCAGAAAAGAGCAAGTTCTCAGGACATTGTTAGGAAGCTGGTTTCAAGTGCTCAAGAGGCCATCTGTAGCACTTAGGCGGTGGCTTCAGTAGCTACATTAACTGAAAGCTGGAAGTTGGACTGGTCTAGATCTCAGACCGCTCACACATTCCCGCTGGTGGGGCACTGAACAGAGCCACAACGCAGCAGCTGTCAGGGCTCCTCGTCACACAGCAAGACAAATAAATGCCTCTTCCTGCTGTTATTGCAGCCTCACCATACCTGATATGGTCTCTCAGAAACCTGTTTAATGAGAATGATTTTTACCAATTGCTTCCTGTCTTTGTATTTCTTCTTATATAAACCAGAGGGGAAATGACAATTTTATGCTTCCTTTTGGTTTTAGTTTTTTTCCTCCATGAATTTCAAAGGTCATAACAGATAAGAGAATGGTGTTGGTGTTGGGAGGAATGAACGTTGAGGTAAGGAATAAAAAGAGATAACAGGGGAGGAGAAAAATGGTGGATTAGGGGAGACCTCCTGGCTCTCTGCTCCCACAGCGGGAGGTGAAGAACACGGACACCCACACGCGAGTGAGGCGCTCTCCCACAGGATCGGCTTTGCGAAACTGCAAAGCAGCAGCGAGGGACAAACAGCGGCGCTGATAAAGTAAGGAGAACTGTAGAAACACCCGGAGGGAGTGGGACAAAAGGAAGTGCAGCGCG
>CAUYSK010106575.1:0-32484 GCA_963575035.1 Avahi laniger
TGCTGGGAGTATGGATGATTTAACCTAGGAAGGAAGTGTAAAATGAGCTGATCGGATTTGCCTTATGCAAATGTCACCCTGGCTGCAGTGTAAAGAATGGGAGGGAAGGGGCAAGACTCTCAGACAGTCCAGGTAAAGGAAAGTTAAAGCAGGCAGAACTGAGATGATGATGATAATGATACAATATAAGGTCAAAGCAGTGTGGATGAGGAAAAGTAAACAGACTGTAGAGATGAACAGACAAAGCTGACAGAGGTGAAATGGGAATAAGAAAGGAAGAGGTCAATGAACCAAGGCTTGTGGCTTGGTCAACTGGGAGTGTGCTGTGGCCATTCACTGAGAAATGGGTTTTGGAGTAAAGATAATAAGTTCAGCTTTGAGGATGTTTGTAATACCGAGGAGCCATGCAAGTAAGCTGTTGGATTTCAGGTCTGTGGTCATCTCCCTGGGTCAGGAGATAGAGCGCTAAATCAGAGATATGTATCTGGAACTCATCTAGCATCTCCATCAAGGTGGCAAATGAATCCATTCCTGCATTTATTCCTTCTGTGATAACTACTGAATATTCTACTATGTCTTAGCCATGGGATCGGTGAAGAAAATTCTGTGAGAGAGAGAGGAACAGAGGTAGGACCCTAAAGAGAGCCAACATTTAAACTGCAAGTGGAGGAGGCAAGAGAAAAGGTTGAGAAGAGACACAATTCCATTCAACACAGCAAATATCTCACAATTATAATTTAAAAGGCTTATAAAACTCTTTATTCACAGTTACTTGGTCTACCCCAGTATTTCACTTTGCTTTGTTTCTTGAAGTACTTCACAGAAAGTTACAGAAAATAACATAATGGACTTCTGTGTACCCACTGCTCAACTCTATCAAATCCTAACCAAAAGCAGGAGAGTGCAAATATTAAAAACAGAAATTTCGTAGCCAGCTTACCTGGGTTTGAACCCTAGCTCCACCACTTACTCTCATGCAGGCTGGTTCATGTTATTTTACTGCTTCTGACACAGTAAGTACCAAATTCATGTTAGCCTTTTTCCCCCCATTATTTTTCAATACATGCTTCGTGTTGCTTTTAAATAAATAAAAACAAAACAGACAATAGTGACGCTCCATCTGAGTTCCTCCCCAAACCCATTGCCTTGTTACCACCCTCAGGGATTAACCACTATTTTGATTTTGTTGTTTACCCTTCATGGTGTTTTATCTTAGCACTACCTATGTGTGTATCCATAAGTGCAATCAAGCATGGTTTTGAATATTTCCAGATGCATATAAGTGGTGTTATTATATATATTGTTTCGTAATTTACTTTATTTGATCAACATTGTAGATGTTTCTTAATTGGTCTGTGTTGTGTCTTTAAGAGAAGTTAGAGGTTCACATCAAAATTGAGCAGAAGGTAAGAAATTTCCCACATATCCCTTCCCAATGCATGCATAACCTCCCCCATCATCAGTATTTTCCACCAGAGTGGTACATTCATTACAGCTGATGAACATATGTGGACACAGTGTTATCACCCAAAGTCCACAGTTTACATTAATGGTCACTCTTAGTGCTATGCATTCTATGGATTTGGACAAATTTCTAATAACATGTACCCATAGTATCATAGAGAATAGCTCCACTGCTTTGAAAATCCTCTGTGCTCGGCCTATTCATCCCTCTCTCCCCCCAATCCCTGGAAACCACTGATTTGTTTTTTTTTTTCTTTTTTTTTTTCACTGTCTCCATAGTTTTGCCTTTTCCATAATGTCATAGAGTTGGAAACATGGTGTGTAAGTAGCCTTTTCAGATTGGCTTCATTCATTAAAACACATTTTAGTTTCCTACATGTCTTTTCATGGCTCATTTCTTTCTAGTGCTGAATAATATTCCATTGTCTGAATGCGTCACACTTTATCAATTCCCCTACTGAGGGTATCTTGTTTGCTTCCAAGTTTGGTCAATTATGAATAAAGCTGCTATAAACACCCATGTATTTTTTGAGGGCATAAGTTTTTAACTCCTTTGTGTAAATAGCAAGAAACATGCATGCTGGATCATGTAGTAAGATTATGTTTAGTTTTGTAAGAATTGCACTGATTTTTAACTGTGGTATGTTATTCCGTTTCATGAATATACCACAATGTATTTTTTCATTATCCTGTTTGTGCACATTTAGATCATAAATTCTTTCACATTTATAAACAATGCTGTCTTGAGTATTTTTGTGCACAGGTCTCCTGGGCATGCATGTGAGTTTCCCCATATGTAGCTCCTAGGTCAAAGGGTGTACATATCTTCTACTTTACTTGAAATTGCCAATTTTTTTCTGTGAAATTATTATACAAACTTCAATTCCACTAATCAAATTACTGTTTGATTTAATACAAACCCTTAGAATTGTATATTGACAGACTTTTTTAAGGCAAGTGTGAAATGGTATTTCAATGTCTAATTTGTGTTTTTCCTAATTATTAATAAGCTTGAGCACTGTTTCATATGTTTATTGTCTCTGAGTTAATTCTTCCATTAATTCCCTGTTCAAATCCTTTGCTCGTTTTTCCATTAGGTCAATTATTAGTTTTTATATTTAATTGTAGGAAGGAATTATTTCAATATATCACAACGCAGAGTACTAACCACTATACGATCACAGCACGCCATAACCCCAGTAGCAAAATATATCAAATATTCATCTTTGTTGGCTATATCTTTTGCAAATATCACCTCCGTTTATATATTACAATTATATTATTTATGTTTTACTATTTTAATTTTTAACATGTTGGTTTTAATTCTATATGTAATTATTATACTTGTATGAAATAGAATTGGGATAAGATTGTATGCATTTTCCCATATGAATATTTAATTTTGTCAGCACTATATTCTTTTGCCTCATTAATTCATGATGGCACTTATCACACCAAATTGCCTCAGTAAGTGGTATAGTTCTAGATTTCTTAGTCTATTCCATTAGTGTATTTGTTTATACCTTTGCTAATTTTTCTCAGTTTAAATCAGAGCTCTACTCAGTTTTAATTTGCATTTCCCTTATGATTAGTGATATTGAGCATTTTTTTTATATGTTTGTTAGCCATTTGTATATCTTCTTTTGAAAAATGCCTGTTTACCTCATATGCCCACTTTTTAATGGGGTTATTTGGTTTTTTTTTTCTTGCTGAGTTGTTGAGTTCCTTGCAGATTCTGGATATTAGTCCTATGTTAGACACATAGTTTGTGAATATTTGCTCTCATTCTCTAGGTTGTCTATATACTCTTTTTATTATTTCTTTTGATGTGCAGAAGCTTTTTAGTTTAATTAAGCCTCATTTGTCTATTTTTGTTTTTATTGCATTTATTTTTGTTGTCTTAGTCGTAAATTCTCTCTCTAGGTAAATGTACAAAAGAGCTTTTCCTAGGTTTTCTTCTAAAATTTTTATTGTTTCAAGTCTTACATTTAAGTCTTTAATCTATCTTGAGTTAATTTTCGTATATGGTGGGGGATAGGAATCTAGTTTCATTCTTCTACATATTGCTATTCAATTTTCTGAGCACCACTTATTGAAAAGGGTGTTCTTTCCCCAGTGTATGTTTTTTAACACAACTTTCTCTAATTATGTGGAACATTTTCATTCTATTTTAAATTCTATAATTATAATCATTGTTTATTAAGTATTACTGCAACTTATAGAATATAATTTTGAACTTCCAAAGTAAGACAGGATGTACTGATTCATCTCTTTTTAAGGCAATATTATTAATACAATTTAACTGTTTCTGGCCTCCTGGTTTTATTGGTACAATTTAAAATTTATCACATAGTCGTTAAATTATGCCATCTACATTGTTTTCTTTTAAGAAATATTTATAATACTTAGATTATGTTTGATAATTGTATTAATTGTATTTTCTTATACTTAACTTTATGTTTAAAAGGTTTCAATACTTTTTCCAGTACTTTTATATTGAAAAGTCCTATAATTTTCACTTCTTTAATCAATCTTTAATTAATAGTAATAATTTTTGAGTAATTATTTAGTGTACAGTTGATAAACATTAATAAGGACTTTCCTAGCTGATAATTTTTCTTTAGATAGCATGACACCTAAGCCATAAATTTCTTAACATTTAATTCTTGGTGATAATCTTTTTTCATTGAAATTCAATGGACTTACTGAAATAAATTTTATGTTGTGGAAAAAAGTTTGAGATGAGGTCAAAGTTACTCTTTTGTTTTTTCCCCATTCTTAGGCCATTCCTTTTTAAAAAATAAGTTATTTATAAATAATTTTTAGAACAGTAAGAAATTATAAAATAGTATAGAGAGTTCCTCTGTACCATTCACCCAAGTTTTCTAATGATCACATCTTATATAACCATAATACATTACCAAACACAGGAAATTGACATGGGTACAATCCACATAGATTATAATAAAAATTAGTAATTGTTATAATTTATTGGTTGATATTTTTACTCTATTTTACTATGTTGTCCTTTTTTATCCCTGTTAAAGAATTTCCTCATAAAATCTATTTTGTCTGATATTAATATTGCTACATGAACTCTCTTTCCAGTATTTGGTGTATCTTTTTTCCATATCTCTATTGTCATATGTTCTCTGAGATGCAAGATATATTCAGCAGATACATTCCAGTTGTTTACAACATTCATCTGTCATCATCATTAAGTGACTGTACTATACCAGTTGCTTGATATATTGGCTATTATGCCTGGTTTCAGACATATCTATTATAAGGAGGATATATTTGGAAGTTTATTATAATTTGATAAGCTCTCTTTTAATAGGTGAGTTTAATTCCTCTATGTTTTATGATTACTACTGTAACTGACATTATGCCCTCCACTTCTTTTATTAAAATTTGTTATCATCCCCTTTTTTCTTCTTTTCTGTCTCCTTTCTTGATTTTTGTTGCATTGATAAAAATGTCCTTCCATCCCCTTCTTTTCTTTGATTTTATTTCTAAAAGTTTGACAATTATAATTAAATTTATTTCAATTCCTCTTGAATAGGGACTTATGCTTCTGTGTATGATGTAGAAGAATGTGAATGAGCTTTTTTCTCAAGATAATAAGATATTGACAGATTAACTAAAAATTGTACTTTTTAAAGAGACTATTGAAGAGCAGAGGATTCTAGGAAGCCTTGATGACCTGAATTCCAGAGAGAGGTAAGCCATTAATATGTGAGCCAGGAGATGCAGAAGCTTCAATACATGAAGCCAAAATTCTGGAAATGATCAGTCCCATAAATCAAAAGTTTGAGCCTTCTGATTACAGTGAGAGCTAATGAGATTGATTACAGTCATCAATGGTCCTAAAGTCAAACATGAAACACTCTGCATAACAATATTCTCCCTGCCCCACTTGCCTCCCCACTGAAGTTTTTGCCAGAAGAGTAGCTGGACAGTAAAGAGAATTTGCGTAGCCTTGGGCATTCTTGTTGCCGTTGGATTCCAGAGCCATTCCAGCTGTGGGTGAATCCAAACGTGAACCAGAACTGTAGTGAAATGCAGCCCAATGCTCTGCCAGCTCAGATACTGAAAAGACCAAAGAAATCAGTAGCAGTAACCTAAGAGGTTGAGGGGGTAAATTAACTTCAGCAATTGAAAGGTAAGGCCTACCAAAGACTCAAATTCCCTTGTGAAGGAATCTAAATAATAAGCTCCTCACCCTGACTGGTAGATTGAAGAGCCAAAACTTCATCGGAAAAAAAATACTATGTTTTAGTCTTCACTGTTCTTTTATATATACAATGTGTGTAATACAAAATAAAATTACCAAAAAAAAAAAAAAAGAAAGGTAAGAAGTAGGATGATGTGTCCACAAGAAAGAGTAACAAGTAGTCAATAGAAGCAGATGAACAGGTTACCAAGCTATTGGACTTAGTAGAAATGAACTTTAAAGTATCCAATTAAATGTGTTAAAGAATTAACAGAAGAAGGTTAATATAATTCATGAAGAGATAGGGAACCTCAGGAAAAAAGAAAAACTTTTAAAAATAACCAAATGGAATTTCTATAATTAAAAAATATAATATCTGATATGAAATTAATTGGCTAAGGTTAATAGTAAATTGAAAACTGCAGATAAATGATTAATGAACTTTTATACAAACCCACAATGAATAAATCACCAGGGAAATTTTTAAATATTTTGAACTTAATGAAAATTAAAATACAAGATAATAAAATATATGGGATACAGCTAAAAGTGCTCAAAGGTAAATTCATAACATTAAATGTGAATATCAGAAATAAGAAAGGTCTCAAATTAATGCCCTAAGCTTCTATCTTTGGACAGTAAAAAGGAAACCAAAGTATGCAGAACAGAAGAAATAATAAAAATAAGAGTAAGAAAATCAGTGAAACAGGAAACACAAAAACAAAAGAGAAAATTGATGTGATCAAAAGGTGGCACATTAAAAGAATTAATAAAAATAAGACATTACCAATATTATTAAGAGAGGTGATATTTCAACAGATTCTATAAATAAGATCTTCATGACAATAAACTTCACAACTTAAGTGGAATAAACAAATTTGTGAAAGACATGAACTACCAAACTCACTCGAGAAGAAATAGATAATTTAAATACTCCTCTACTTAAAGTGAACTTGTAGTTATAATCCCTTCCGCAAAGAAAGTATCAGTCTCAGATGGTTTCACAGCTGAATTTTGCCAAAAATATGAAGAAAATATTATGTCAATTCTATACGAAATATTTTTTAAATGGAAGAGGAGAAAATACTTTCAACCTACTCTATGAGCATTACCAGGCAAAGACAACAGGAAATAAAAAGAAAGGTTCACATCGATATACCTCACAAACATAGACACAAAAATCTTTAACGAAATGTTAGCAAATTGAATCCACTATATAGAAAGATAATACGTAATGACCAAGTAATAACAGTCATATTTACAAGGCCAGGACTGTTCATGTAGATAACCTGAGGAGTTTGTATAACATATCTATATAAATATAAGCATAGATAATATATATGTCACCTAATAAATGAATAATGCAAAATCATAGAATACAAGTTCATAATAAAATAGCAATATTATTTTTTATATATGTGCAACCAATAACTGGAAATATTAATATAATCAATACTGTGGCAGATTAAAGATGGACAGAAATCTTTTAACATTCCTCTTACCAAGAAATTCATTCTGGGTTCTCTCCCCTTGCATTTGGTAACACTTTGACACTCCTGACATCAAGAGATGGTGTCTATATACCTTCCATTTAACCTGATCAGGCTCCCTGACTGCATATTAAATAACACAGTGCAAGTGACTCTGGCATTTTCCAGGTTGCTCCTCAAGGCACTAGCAGCTTCCACTGCCTGTTTCTTGGAGCACTCACTTTTGGAACTCAACCTCCATGTAAGGAAAAGCCAAGCTTCAGGAAGAGGCCACCTGCAGGCACATCAGTAGGTAACCTTTGCCGAGCTCTTTGCCAGCATCTTCTGCCAGCCATACGAGCAATTCATCTTCTAAGCCTAATCCAGGTGAACCTGTAGACAACTCCAACATCAGCCGCTGTGTGGCTGCTACCCTGTGATCACCTCCAAGTTAGAACTATCCAGCTAAATCAAATCTATTCACAGACATGTGAGAAAAATTATCTTTAAAATTAAAAATTATTCTTTTAAGCTACAAAGTCTTGGGGCAGTGTGTAACCTAGCAATAGACAACTGAAATAAAAAGCATTTACAATAGCATCAATAAACAAATGAAATGACTCAGGAATAAATTTAATGAAATCTCCATAGTATTGCTGAGAAATTAAAGAAGCATAAACATACTGCAGATTTTCATGACTGTAAGTATCCAGCAACTGTCAAAAAATGTAGCCTTTCTTGGCCATGTTCCCAACAGGTGAGCCAATCCATGTACTCTCTGTCTCTGAGGACATTTGAAACTCATAGATTGTTCTTTCTAAAGATAGCTCCTGGGACAATCTGTGCCCATCCCCTGCCCAAGGAAAGATTCTCCAAGAATAAAGATGTTCACTCTTTCCTCCAAGGTGATCAAATGAGATTGCAGGGTTTTGTCAAAACTATAGAAAGACCATATAAAAATACATTCACCTGGCTAGGTGAGGTGGCTCATGCCTCTAATCCTAGCACTTTGGGAAGCCTCTGTGGGAGGACGGCTTGAAACCAGGAATTCGAGATCAGTCTGAGCAAGAGCAAGACCTTGTCTCTACAAAAAATAGAAAAATTAGCCTGACATGGTAGCACACACCTGTAGCTCCAACTACTCAGGAGGCTGTGGCAGGAGGATCACTTAAGCCCAGAAGTTTGAGGTTGCAGTCAGCTATGATGAGGCCACTGTACTCTAGCCAGGGTGACAGAGTGAGACTCTGTTTCAGAAAAAAAAAAAAAAAGCATTCCCCTTAATGAACCTCATTCTATTCCTGATCTGAATGCACTTCCTGGGCCTCAGTCTACTGGGGACATGGATGCTACCGAGGCTGACTCAAGTCAATGTTGGGTGCAGGGGTCAGAAATTACCAACAGCTACCAATAAGCCAAAAACACTACTTGGTGCTTTACTTCAGACACACTGCCACTTTCAAATGTATCACTGTTTTAAGTACCTATTCTGTGCCAGAACCCTTGGCAAATACCTTATTTAAATCCGTATAGGAACCTGGTTTCTTTTTTTAATCCCAAAGTCACAGAGATTCTCAAGCCTGCAAAGAAGGTATTTTTAGTCCCATTTTTCATGTAAGAAAATTGATTCATAGAACCTGGGACCTGTGTTCTTTCTGAATTTGAAGTCTTTGCTTGGTTCACCTCCGCTTTGTCTCTGTTGGCATCATCCGTGTTTGTTTACTTATCTGTGTCCCCTATTAGATGGGGAGATCCTCAAGTATAAAGTCTATGCCTTATAAATTTTTATATCCCTAGGAAATAGCACAGTGCTTAGCTCTTAATCATTATACACAAAATGTCACTTAAATTTTCAGACTAGAAGTTGTACTGTACGTATCTTAGTCTAAGTATTATCTCCTTCAAACAGACTGAGGTCCCAGAAGGCACATTTTTCTCATCTTTGCATTCTCAGCATCCAGTGTGATGGCTGGCACACAGGCTATGCCTCACGGTAGAGCCAATGACAGTCCACCCAGTTGCCCTGGCCTTCACTAACTGTCAGTGGAATTACCAAAAGAGTTATAGAAAGCAGTAAGGATATTAATAAAATAAAATTCTGTGAATAATTTAGTAATTAACATTTCCTACATTTGCATGTATTTGCATAATGCTTCCTAGCTTATAAAATGCTACCATGTACATTTTCTGATATGATCTTCACAACAATCCTGTGAGATACACAAAGTTAATGTTATCAGCATTTTACAGATGAGGTTTAGTATCTTGCCCAAAGACACCAGACCAAAAATTGATGACATTGGAAACAGTACCCAGATTTCCTGACTTCCTGTGTAGAACTTTTCCCACTAGATCACCCCCTTTGGCCACGATGACCAGTTGAACATTCACTTTGAAATGCAATCATTTATATCTGTGAAACTTCAGTCAGGTTTTTAAAATTGGGGGACTTTAATGTCTCCATTTACAAAATTGTTATTTTTAACCTGCCTCCCCCAACAACATGAGCCATATTTATTTATTTATCATTAATATCAAAATTAGTAATAATACATGTTAACATTAATAATTTGAGAATATAATTGAATTGTATTATTAAAATACTATTAATATTTATTAACATTATTGAGCCATATTTATTATTTTTATTAAAAATAAAAATAGAAGAAAGATAAAATAATAAATATGAAAGCATTAAAATTCTGGACATAACTCTGAGGAAGAAATAAGAAATTTTCAAAAAAGAAGCAGAGAGATTTGAAGACTGATGTCTTTCCTGAGTTCTCCTTCTTGTTTCCTCTTTGAGAATGAGAGTGCAGTGGGGTCGGGCCTGTCGGCTAACCCAGGGCAGGCCTTCTCAATAATTTAGCAAGTGTCTGTGTCAGGCCTGCCGGCTTTCTTTGCCCAGCACTCCAGGGTCTGAGCTGCACTGATGATGCTCTAACACCACTCTTCATCATCACCTTAAGAATGTTTTTTTTTAATTATGCAGATTTATGTAAATTATCTCATAAATCTCAAAAAGGAGATATTAGATGGTTCTTTAGTGAGCTTTGAAATTGTAGACGAAAAGTCACATAATCCAATGACAGAGTAAGAGGCCCCATTCATTTGCCAGCTAGTGACAAGCATTACCTTTGGATTAACATGTCTCATGATGTTATAGACAAGTGCTAGATGGTTTTTCTAGCTCAAGACTAGTTATAGATAAAATCATATTAACCTTCCAGGGTTTACAGAGTTGGTTCTTACAAATCTACTTTGCAAGAACACATGAAGTCAACAGGCCTATGAAAATGTCAGAAATTTCTCGCTGAGGACAAATGCATGTGGATCAAGTCAGTCTGAGTCCACTCTAATTCCCCCCTATGACGAACATAAATCCTCAACTCCAGCAAACAGCACTCCTCACTGATTCCGGCAACCTCTGTACCTTCCTGTCCCTGTGATTACTTACTCTTGCCCTGTATCTGGAATGCCTTTCTAACTCCTCTCCAACTGCAAAAGTAATGGCTGCCATTTATTAATCACCTAGCAGGTGCATCTAGTCCCACATTTAAGTCATTGCAGGAATTTCTGTCTCTATTTTACAGATGAAGAACCAGAAGCTCAACACAATTAAATGATGTCTTCAAAATATACAAATAATGATAGAAGCAGGATTTAAACTCTAATCTAACTCAAATCCATGCTCTTCTCAGTATGTTTCTTTTCTTGATACCAGCGCCAATTCCACCTCCAACTGGAAGTTCTCTTAGAGTAAACAACTCTAGGCGACCTCCCACCTCTTCCTTCTCCACTCACTGACCACTTTGCATCCCTAGCCTTGGGATGACTCTCAGTCTCTAATAGTCCCTCCCACTAAACCATTAAATTTTTGAGAACAGAATGTCTTCTCATATTCTGGTATATCTTCCCCATCATCCACCATGTTTTTAATCCAATCAAAATGAAAGTTTTGGTGAGGACAAACATCCCACTTGTATGTCCTATTGATTGTTTCATACTGTTAGGTGTTTTGAATAGTGCTGTGCCCAGAGTAGACACCCAAAAACTAGATGTTGACATGAATGTAAATTGCGTTTAGACTCAACATCCATTTGAAAAATGAAGAAACTATGGCACAAAAAGGTTAAACACCAAAATTTATACAGAATTTTTTGACAGAGCTAGTCTCTTGATTCTCTGACCAATAGATTCTCTCCCTCCCATTATAGCTAGAGTGATCATTTCATTTATTGCCTTCCAAAAAGAACAATGTTAAAACATTGTTTCAGGGCCAGGTGTAGTGACTCATTTCCTGTAATCTTAGTACTTTGGGAGGCCGAGGAAGGAGGATCCCTTGAGGTCATGAATTCGAGACCAGCCTGAGAACGAGTGAGACCCCTTCTCTAATAAAAATAGAAAAAATTAGCTAGTGTGATGATTCATGATTGTAGTCCCAGCTACTTGGGAGGCAGAGGCAGGAGAATTCCTTGAGCCCAGGAGTTTGAGATTGCAGTGAGCTATGATGGAGCCACTGCACCTAGCCAAGGCAACAGAATGAGACTCTGTCTCAAAAAACTAAAAATGTTTTAAAAAAACAAACAGGACAATAGGCATAAAGCAGGACATATCATCTCCTAATTATTTCTTTCTTTTCCAATAACAATAATAGCAGTTCATGCTTACATATAATGCTTACAATGTGTCAGATGCTGTTCTGAGATTACAAATATTATCTATGAAATAAATATAAACATACATATAAAATAACAACTTATTTAATCTCCATAAACAAATAGTATATTATTTCCATTGTACAGATGAGGAAACTGAGACACAGAGATAGTAAGTGACTTGCCTAAGGTCATACACCTAGTAAGTGTTGGTGCTAAAATTCTAACCCCAATAGTCTGGCTCACAACCCTATTCTCCTAATCACCACAAAACAGAAAGCAATAGTAGTCAATAAATAGCAGTCAAACAGCAGTCAATAAATACTTGGTGACTGTTTATTTCCAGCAAAAGCCATTCCCTTTGTCAAGCTGCCATCACTGTGGCATAGTGGAAAAAGCCAGGATAAGAAAGCAAAAGAAATGGGGTCCAGTGCTCTCCACCCCCTGAATCACTCCCTGCATCTCTCTCTTCCTGCAGACCCCAGTTTCCCATCTGTAAGTGTGCTCAACTGCTTCGTTTAACAGTCTACTGGCTTGAGAGCCTCCACTGATGGGACTCATTGGCACAGCTTTACTTCTGGGTTTTAGCACAGCCTGAAACTTTACACCTACCAAGGGAGAGAACTCACCCTGGTCTGGCTGCTGAGGGGCAATCCTCCCTGGCTCCTGGTGGCCTTGATGACAATAGGCCAGCTCACTCACCGCAGTCTGTAAAATGGACACAGCATCTCCAACTTTCAGATAAGAAAGGGAGTAGTCTGGGGCAGGAAAGTTACGTGATTTACCCAAGTCATACCGCTAATATATGACAGAGTCAGGATTAGAATCCCGTCTCTCTGATCCCAAAGCTATGATCATTGTACTACAACAGGCTGGCACAGAAATATTGCCTTAAGTACCAAACAAGAGCTTGATTTTCCAGCATCCTCAGCTTCATGATTTGACAGCTATGTGGCTCAGAAATGCTCATATCCAGTGAAGACAAGAAGCATTTTTTTTTTCCTGGGCAAGAAGACAATTCCATTTAATTTAACCACTTTTACTACCTGCACCCATCCTACTGCTCACATATGCTTGGAAACCTGCTAGAATCAAGTTGCTTATGAGGATACCACAAAAGTATACTACTGAATTGCAAAGGCTCTGTGGTCACCAGGGTAACAATAATCTTCTCTTACATACAGGAAAGTTTTTTGGAGAGTGAGATCTGTCTCAGAGATATGAGGAATTGGAATCGTTACAGGGGAACTGTCCAGGTGAAGCATTCAGAAGCTCTCTTGCTTGAGTTTCCCAAAGTCCACCTCCACCCCCAAATCATTTTGCTTCACTAATGCTGGGATGTGGACCCCTCCACTGCTATTCTTTTTACTGAGGACCAAGAGGTTCCAGTCCAGTCAGGTCCTTCAGGAATCTGTCTCCTTCTTGGTGGCAGGAACCAGGACTAGCACAAAAGGGGCACTTTGGGGGATGGCAGAGCCAGATCCTAAACCATCTCTCTGGGCCCACCTTAGGCCTTGCTGTGTCTACAATCTCCTTTGCTGCTGGCTTCTAACTGTGGTTGCTGTGTATGTTTCAATTCCCTTTCTTCTTGACCTCTAACATGTATTGCATCCTCAGATGTCTCTATCTTCTCTCATGCTGAAATGAAAAGAACTTTGGGATCCACAAACCAAATTTTCAGTCCTCTTCTCTCATTCTAGCCCTCGGGAACATCTGTCCTGTGGTCTGGCCTCTCAGGTAGCCCCTGCCCTGCCCCAGTATCCAGGATACCTATTGCCATGGGCCAGAGGCAGCTCACAGAAAGGACCTTAATGATCACTCCTCCAGCTCTCTCTCCCTGATGACATCATCCCCTCCCTACCATTTCGATAAATGCACAGCCAGCCTTGCTTTGTAACCCCTGCCCCAGGGTACTCCCAGTCAACCAACTGGATAACTCTGATTGTCAAGAGTGTCTCCTATTGGTCCTGGTCCTCCCCTCCAAGCTACATGGAGCTGGGCCCCCTTTGTGGCCCAGGAATGTCCTTCAAGGAGGTGGAATGCGTTCTCATACTCTCTGCCCCAAGTCCTCTCCTCCAACATAATCATCCCATTTCTTATGCCATTTCCTACCTGACCACACATCATTAAAAAATGTCAGGAGTGCAAGGATGATGCTCTCCTCCCTTGCCGTGACTTTGGCTATTTGAAGGGAGGAGCCACAGGGCATTACGGGACAATGCTAGCACGTCACTTTCCGTTCTTCCTGAGGTTTTGTACCGAAGTCCTCACTAACACTCTTACCACATGACCTCAGGCCCTGAGGTGTTTTCAGGCTTCCTTGTCCTCTTTCTCTCCAGCCTAAGAGCTATTCAGTTCAGAAATCTCTCCTTTGCATGCTCATTTCTACTTACAACAAGGAAGGATTACCTGACCTATTCATCTCCCCTCTCTGACAATGTCCACTTAGATTCAAATTACTTCCATCAGAGCAGTTATAGCATTCTTAATTCCTTGTGGTACTAGGATTTCCTGGGTTAGATACTCCCAATTTGCCATCAAAAGCCCACTAGTGAACATGTGTTGGGGGGAAGAGGGTCTCTCCCATTCCGTGCTATGAGTTTTTGCTCTACTCTATGCCATTACACCAGGCCAACCAGTCCCAACCCCAGGCATTGTTCCATAAGTGGCCAATGAAAAGGAGCCTTGGACATTCCATCCCATCGGTGGCCACTGTCTCTAACCTCCCCCATTACTTTTCTCCTTCTCCTCCACCCCTGGACCTATTCTTCTCCCTGACTCCCACCATTCAGCATCTGCCCTACACTAGTCATTCCTTAGAATAAGGCCCAGATTTGCTTTTTGCCATTGTTCTTGGCATCCCTTCTCTGCCAAAGTGTGTGTTCACCCTCCTCACGGTGTTAGCTCCCCTGCCCAGCTGCGCTGCACATTGAGAAGTCATCAGTGGCAACCCTATGCATGGCATCAAGGTTTGGAAAACACTGCTAGACAGATGTGAGCCACTTCAGCTGAGATACCAAAGGAAAGAGTTAGTGTGGGGTTATAAGCAGTTGCCTTGCAAGGATTCTTTGAGTTGGTGGGAGCTTCTCACTGAGTCTCCAGCCCTTGTTCTATGCTGATGCTATTGTCTGTTTTCTACACAGATATGTTGATTTCTGAAGCCTGTCATGGGGCCAAAGTACCCACTGTGCAGCCAGGATCACTGACCTCCTGCACCTCATGGTCAGTCTCATAAGAGCCGCTGTGCCTCCTGCAGCTGGCTCTCCAGGACACAGGCCAGAGGGCTGACAATCACTTAATGAAACTTCAGCATGGCAAAGTGGGAGGTCACCTCATTCACTGTGCGTAGATTAGTTATGCCTAATGAAATGTTGGCCAGAATTCTTCGTTTATATTTTCAGAGGTAATGATCTCCTGATTACAAAATATGTCATTTTAAATAATACTCCAGCAATAGCTGATGCATCACACAGAAGACTGCTTAGATATAGATCATGTTTGATGGAATTGTAATCGAATCATAAATCCCTCTTTCAAATTATCTAGCTGAAAACCCATTTGGGAGAGCAGGGGTCTGTGAAGGACAAAATAAAAGCAGACCCTTTATGTCTCTAGCAGAGTTTTTCATCCTTAGAAGGGCACGTGTTGTTACAATTTTTAGTCACCAGTGAAATTTTGGCTTGTTGAAAAGCAAAAAACAAAACATATGTCCCATCTCTTCAGGTACAGTTAATCCCCTAAAATGGGGGAATGTGCCTTAAGTGTTAGTGCCTCCTCATTTGCATAACAGAGCCTAAAATAGGTGCCTCTTAAATGTTTGTTACATTGATTCTCCTCCTTGCCTACTTGAGTAGTGAATGACCCAGAACCAGAGGGTGCTTTGGTGTTATTTTTACCCGAGTTTACTGGACTTGACTCAAGGCAAACCTGTGTTCAGCCAGGCTGCCTGGCTGTGCCCTGCTCCACTGCAATCTATGATCTGACAAAAGGAAAGAAGCTATTTTAGGATTTCCCACGTCCGCTGTGGTTCTGAGTAATGCCTGAGACTTGTTATCTAGCAATTAAGCAAGAAAAGATGGGAAATTGTATTTACATTTTCCACACTGTTGAGCTTTCTGTACCTAACCTTGAACACTTAATACTGTGCTGAGTTATGATTCATTGGAGCAATGGTTTTATTTATAAAAAGAGGAAATAAAGCTTAACTCTCACTAGGACAGCTATTTTTAAAGAGAAAGGAGAATAAAACATGCATTTGAAAGTCATCAATGATGAAAAATGGAAACTATTTCCATCACCAAAAGTGAGATTTTCAGATCTCTCTTGTCTTGCTTCCTAAACGTAATCAAAATAATAACAAGAGTCCTAATTTCTCATTTTCATTGGACTCACCCGTCTGGAAAGCCCTTGCCCTCATAGCTATGTGCCCATAGTCTAGTCCTTCCTCAAGGTTCAGCTCCCGTATGACTTCTTCCACAGAGACCTCTCTACTCAGCTCCGCATCTCCCTCTTCCTTGGGCTCCCACCCACCATTTAACTTGCACAGTCATCTGCAAACTATTCACAGTATGTCCATTTTCTAACACCATTTATGAACATCTTACATCTTCCTTTCAAACTGAGCACTAGTTTGGAGATTCTATTTCTCTGACATTGTAGTCAGTAAGTATGCATTGTTGACATATATTTCATATATTGTGTTTATTATATTTCACTCATACACATACAGAATGAAGAATTTAAAGACTTCTGATTTCCTTTAGAACACAGAACAGAAGAATGTCTAATGTTGTTGACTGTTATTTAAAAACATGATTTTTAAAAGACTTCCAGTTTAACTTGGGAAAGCTATTTATGATCAAATGTCCTCTTATGCATTTATATCAACGGACTCAGAAGAAGCCGTCACAGGCATAGACAAGAGTGGATAGGATGTGCTGGTTCCTGGGAATGCTGGTAGATGCCATTTTACAGCCCTTTTAATGCTTATGGTATGTCCATTGAGGGCAGGTGGCCACCTGGTTAAATATTAGCTCTTCACAGGACAGCAGATAACAGTGATGTTGAATTCTAAGTGTTTTACTCCCATGACATTTTCTAAATGATCAAAAATTAAATCTTGATTCTAGTGCAATGTTTCTCAACCTATATAGCTTCACTGTAGAATCATCTGAGGTGATTTGGAAAAATACAAATTCTCAGGCCCAACCTCCAGAGATTTGGCTTCAATTGATCTGGGCATCAGTATCTACTAAAAGTACCCAAGGTGATTTTAATGTACAACCAGAATTGAAAACCGCTGATAAAGTGTTTGATTCATTGATTCCCCACTTTGAGCTATGCTTATTACCTAAGTGCCCCCAAAATTAAAAGTAATAACTCAGCCTTCATGCCACCTCAGAAAAAGGGGGATTTATTAGGTTTTAACAGGGAGGTATAGTACTAACTGCAATTGTAGGATGGGCAAATGCCCAGTGGCACTTCCAGAAGTCTGGGTCTTTGAGTCTTGTCCACGCCTTCCCTGCACAGGGCCACAGTGTGTCCACCGGGATCAATGCCTGTGGTTCTGAAAATCAACCCAGGAAAGATTTCTGTGGTGGAGGATGGCAGCCCTACAAAATAACGTCAAGGCATCTCTAGGCAATTCAGCCGTCGTCGCTTTGAGAGGTACAGCATTGTAGCTAGGTGAAACTCTGGTCCTTGTCAAAAGTAGAGGAAAGGCCATTGCCGGTGTCAAGTGCCTCTTGAACAATTCACAATTGGGAACAACAAGATTCAGGCAGAGAGGAGGACTTCATGGGCAAACACAGATTTCTAGTGACCAAACTACAACCAGAAGGAGCAGAAAGGATCCCTACCCACTCCATGGAAGTGAACCTAAACTGCCCAAGGGAAGGCTGAATCTTCCAGAAAGAATAAAAGGCCTGTTTTCTTATTACATGAGATGAATCACCCTTGAGGGTTAGGGTCCATTAACAGTTGGCTTAGTTACACGGGCCTATGGGCAATAAGGGGAAAACGTAAAAGGGATTCAAAATGGTCCATTTGGTAGGCGAGATGATTAAAAGAAAATTATTTTAACTCTGAACAGACACAAAATGGGGGAATCTAAAGAGGTATAACAGCAGCATTTCCCATGACAGTCAAGGGTCCATAGGACTTTTCACCCATATTCTCCTGCCCATACACTGCGGCCCCTACATATCCCTCAAGCACCTAAAATTCAGTGAAGGAAAAAACTGAACCCAGCACACTCGCCTATATTCTTAGTCTCAGGCGGCAGCACTGCCCAGAGGCTGCGTTAGCAGCCTGAGACTTTCCTGGATACTTCCTCCTTTCCCTCCTGCCCTCACTGTCCAACCACTTACCAAGCATTATCAGTTCTCAACTTTTGTATCTCCACTAACTCTATCCTAGCTCAGGGGACCCCTATCATTGCTTGTGTAGGTCAGGGGTTGTCAAACTATGACCCTTGGGCCAAATTCTGACCCTCTACTTATTTTTGTAAAAAAGTTTTATCAGATGACAGCCATGCCCATCCACTTACATGTTGCCTAGCACTGTTTTCAAGCAACAATGGCAGGATAGAGTAGTGGCAACACAGACTGTGTATGGCCTATGAAGACAAACATATTTACTATCTGATTCTTTGCATAAAAATTTTGCTAACTTCTGGTATGGGTCACTGCAGGGTATCCTACATCTAAGCTTACTTGTACATCCAAATCATCCGTCACTCAGCTGATGGAATGGTCCTTCAAAAATGCAGTTCCAATCATGTCTCTCCATAGCTTAAAAGCTTTCACCATTGAAAGCAAGATCCAAATTGTCAGCCTGGCATGATTTCTCATATGTATCTTCTCGCCCAGTCCCAGACGACCTCGGCCCCCTGAGCTCCTCTTTATCAGCAGAGTCACGTTCCTTTCCTCAGGAAATCTAAGCTCCAATCTGACGTGAAGTTCATGGAGCCTTGCTTCAACCCACACAGACTTATTAGATCATCGTTTCAACAAGGCAAACTCTCCCTTGCAAGAATTTACTTTCCAGCTTACCTTTCTTACTTTACTTTATCACGTAATGGCCTGGTTGAGAAAGTGGATCAGAAAGCTTTAACCTTTACGAAGGCATTTCATTAGGTATTAGAGGTTAGGGGAGGATATTTAGAGGCAACTGCTTGAATAAAGTTATATAGTTATAAAAGAGAAAGACACATTTGAAAAATAACAAGAAGTTTGCTGTGGCTGCTGTGTGGCACTGAACAGCCTCAGAGGAGGGTAGAATGGCAGGTTGTAAAAGGCCTTTAATGCCAGAGAGAGGACTTGTTACATTTCTCTTACCAGCCAAACTTCTAATGATGGTAGGACCTTGGAAATCATCCTTCATGTGGAAAACCAAAACAAGATTTCTAAGCAGGGAAGTGCCAGGTTTAGATTTTCTTTACAAAAGAGAAATGAGGCCAGGTGCAGTGGCTCACGTCTTATAATCCCAGCACTTTGGGAGGCCAAGGTGGGAGGATCACTTGAGGCCAGGAGTTCTAGACCAGCCTGAGAAACATAGTGAGACTCCATCTCTACAAAAAATAGAAAAATTAGCCAGGTGTGGTGAAGCATGCCTTTACTCCTAGATTTTGGGAAGGTTGAGGCAGGAGGATTGCTTGAGCCCAGGAGTTTGAGGCCATAGTCAGCTATGATGACACCACTGCATTCTAGCCTGGGCGACAGAGTGAGAACATTTCTTGGAAAAAAAAAATGAAGCAGGTGACAGTGAGAAATAAGTGGAGAATAAAATAGAGGCAGAATAGAAGTGATTACAATAGCCCAAATGAAAAATAACAGCTTAAACTTGTGTGTTGGCAGTTGGAATCAAAGATGGAATGAGCAATTAGCTGGATTTGAAGACTGAGGGTGAAGGATAGATGTCAAATCTAAGGCTTCTAATTTGTACAATTAACTCGCAAGATGATGGGACGTATAGCCAAGATCCGGATTGCAGGAGAAGGCCCTGATTTGGAAGACAAGAGACAGAGGCAGATAACAAGCTTAACAAGACATGTTAAGTTCCAGGTACTGGAGGTAGATCAGGTGGATTTTTGGTAGATTAGGTGGATATACCAAAGACACAGCTAGAAATATGCACCTGTCTCTCCAATGAGAATCCGAGGCTAGAGAAAGAAATGCCATCATAATGTACTATGGATGATAACCAAGGATGGTGGAGAAGAGCAAGCATCAGGAGTGAATGATATCTATGACTCCATTCATATACACAAGTAAAGGGGAGATGAAGTATTAAAGTGGCAGAGACCTTGAGAAAATTTTGCTATGTCATCTTGGGCTTCAGGGTTGCCCAGGTGGGGCACCATGAACATCTTGATCCACCTTGTTTCCATGTACCTTAGGAAAAGGAATTGTAAATTGATCAGAGAAAGAAAAATCCTGACTCCGTCTAACAGGAATTTTAAAAGGAAATAGAGCTCAAGGGAATAGGACCTCTAAGAAATTCACTTCAGGATATATTTTTGAAAATAATACCAGACATTGAGAAAAAGGGAGAGGTATATTATAAGGAAATGTTAAGAGAGGATTATCCCTAAGTAGGTCAAAGTCCTACTTAACTGAGTGTCAGAAGATCTGGACAACCACAGAGATGCACATTGTCCACGTGAGATGGGAATACAGCTGTATCTCTGTCTCAGAGCGGGGAAGCCATCCTAGTTTTGCTAAAACCAGACCAGGAGGCAGACTGGTGAGTGCCACCTTCAGGAATAAAAGCTGAGATCATAACACAGAGCTTCCTGTGCCCCTGGTGAGGGAATCAGCTATTAACCAGGGGCACAATGACAGTGAGAACTTTTCTACTCCACCGTGCTTGCTTATTTTGGCTTTCCTTTGTCCCTTTCCCACAGAAATCAGCAGTAAATCCTTTATAATAAAAAGAGCCTGCGAGTTTACTTGGGAGCACAATAAAGAAGGGAGTAGATATTAGCAGACAAGGCCACATTCCACTCCTCAGTCAGTTTGAAGAAAGGAAACCTAAGAGATCAAGTAGGTGAGGAATAGTCATCAAAGGAGAGAAACAGAGGATGAATTTCTAGGTTTTACAACAAAGAAGGATAGGGGAGCCTGAAATGTCAGCTGGTACCTAAGAAGGGGCCAAATAGCTCTTATTTTATCTCATATCTTTAAAGAGCATATTATGGAAAGTACCAACAGGGCACTGCAGCTAAGGGCATACATGGTACTTCACAACTCTATCAAGAAAGGCTGCAAGCCAGAAACCACTAAAGTTTCTAGGGACAATCAAAGGGAGATTGGGTCACATAAGATGATGGTCAAGGAATACATTCTCTGCTGGAATGTTGCTGATGACACAGAATAAGGCATAATATTCAACTGTTATTTGGTTTTCTACTTCTCCATGAAAAATGATGGCAATTTCTTCATTCAATAAACATCAATCGTGTATTTGTGCAATCTGCTGTATTAGATGTTCAAAGAAACACACACAATCTCTGCACTTCCAAAGGCTCACTGTCCTAGGAAGGAGACTAAAGCCAAGTGAAGACAAGGCCCCAGGAGAAAACGAGGTCATTGTGAGAGCACAGGGCACTGTCCGGGAGTCAGTGTGGCCCAGGCCTACTGTTCATATCTCTGGGGCACCGAAGGGGATGAAGGAAATACCAAAAGACCGGAATGGGCAAATGCAGCCAAGAAAAGAAAAAAATACAGCGCTTACCAATAGAAGACTCAGAGTTTGATGTTTTTAAACTCTGGCCAGTGGTCAGGGCCAGCCAGGCTAACAGGGCCAGAGGCTGTCTCTGGGCTGCATTCCGGTTCTCTGTTGTTGCTTCTTCTGTTATGTAGATTCCTGGAAAAGTAGTTTTCACTCTTTCTTGTGAGGCAACAAAACACTGTGGAAATAACAAAGGCTTGGCAGTCATGGAGAGTCCTCTTCCTTCACTTGCTGTTTGTGTGACCTTGAGCAAACTGGCCAATCTTCCTGAGACTCAGTTTCCTCATTCATAAAATGAGAACCAAAGTTTTGCCCTCATAAATTTGTTGTGAGAGTCATTTGAAAGAGAATATGTTTAGCATTTACTTCAGAGTTTGGCGAGTAGTAGGTGATCAATAAATTTTGTTAAATATTATCACTGTTATTCCTTTGCCCTCAGGCACAAGCATATTACCATTATCATCTCCTCCTAGTCTAGCCCCTCCCAATTTGATTAGTTCACACAGGCCTGTTTTCCTACAGCATCTCCCAGCCACTGACCTGACTCAAGAAATGATTGTCAGTCAGAACTGTGGCTACAGCTTCCCCAGCCTGAGACCCTTTGGAGTCCACGCCTCCTGTATACTGCCCTCTGCTGGCCACAGGTCATTTCTGTAATTGATCCTTCAGGTCCTAGGAGTGACAGAAAACAGAAGAGACCTTTTCCCCTGATCAGCCTTTAGAATTAGCTGACGATGAACAGATCAGCGATAGTCATATAGAAATAAGGGCCACTTTACCAAAAGCCAAAGTAGACTCACTAAGAAAATATTTTCTGCTAAACTAATATCATTGTTTTTTATAATAGCGTTATTAGTCCGATTACTGGAAAATGTTTTAAATACAATTGCAATAAAACACTTGCCAAATGTTTCCTAATAACATTGTGGAAAACATGTAGCCCTATTAGCTGAAATAAAAAGCAGACAGGAGTCTTCAAGGCATGGTTGAATAATCAAACCATAGAATTTATGCTAATGAATTATGAAGGTTACACAAAGGCACCATCAAAGACCCTATCCCACTCAACATCTTCATAAATGCCATGAATGAAAATAGAAGACATTTTTTATAATTTTCCCAATGACACAATATTAGTCAGAATGGCTCACAGAATCCATCTTCCAAATAATCTCGCAAAACTTATTTTAATAAATAGTTACTGAGTTGCTTCTATGTTCTAAGCACTGCTCCAGGCACAGCCTGACAAAAATGAACTCTACCCTTATAGAAT
Organism: Avahi laniger; assembly: GCA_963575035.1. Classification (NCBI taxonomy): domain Eukaryota; kingdom Metazoa; phylum Chordata; class Mammalia; order Primates; family Indriidae; genus Avahi; species Avahi laniger. The sequence goes on from CAUYSK010106575.1 coordinate 22,810, forward strand.
AAATGTCTCGTGGAACTTGAAAATTCAGATATTTATTTTGGAAACCAGCTCATTAAAAAAAAATTGTTTGGCCTAAAAAACAGAGAAACAGAACCAATAAGATATATATCTAAAGATATATATAGACATATATATATATATACACATACAATTTATTATAGGAATTGGCTCACAAGGTTATGGAGGCTCACAAGGTTAAGAGGTTATACAGTATGCCTTCTGCAGTGTGGAAAACAAGGAAAGCCACTGGCACAATTCAGTCCTAGTCCATGGCCTGAGAATCAGGGGGATTGATGGAAGTCCTGGTCTAAGACTAAAGGCCCCAAAACCAAGAGCATCACTATCTGAAAGCCAGAGAAGATGGATGTCCCAGCTCTAGCAGAAAGAGCAAATTCACTCTGCCTAGACTTTTTGCTCCAGCAAGCTTTCAGTGATTGGATGAGGCCTGCCCACACTGGAGAGGGCCATTTACATTACTCAGTTCACAAACCCGAATGCTCGTCTCTTCAGGAAACACTCTCCCAGACAGATCCAGAAATAATGTTTTATCAGCCATCTGGGATCCCTTAGCCCAGTCAAGTTGACACATAAAATTAGCCATCACAGCATGTTTCTTAGAGGGGAGGCAAGAAAACTAACGGAGGCAGTGTGTATGCATGCACACGCAGGTGCTCATGTGCGGGCATGTTTGTGGTAGGAGGAAGCAGCAGGTAGATTTTGTTTCAAATGTTAGAGACGTGTCATGTCCTTCACCACAGTGGACTGTGGTAGATAAAGTTTTCACTGCTACTATGCTCTCCTTTCACTGTGGCTTCTAGTAATAGAAACCTTCTTTCCTGTGGGCACTATCTTAGAGCTAAATGCTTACATTCACCCTGCCCAAGTAACATCCACACCCTTTGGGGTTATCACATGGTACCAACCTGATCAGTGTCCTCTACTGGATTTTTGCTGGTATTATTGGGGAACAGGCATTTTCGTTTCTCTGAGATTCCAACTTTAAGTCTCATAAGCCAGGACCTACTAAGGATTATCTCTCCCACCGCCTGGAGAGAGCCAGACAAAGAAACAAAACTAACACAGAGAAGAGAAGCACTCAGAGATTGAAAGAGATGGATTGCTCTCGACCTGGTTTGAATACCTGGATCTTCTTGTATATGATGTTAGACCAATCTCTGGGGGGTTTTGATAAATTATCTTCTTCTTTAAGGTAGTTTGAGTTGGTTTCTGTCATTTCCCCTAAAATTTAGTGATCATCATGGTCACTAAATAAGTGCTCTAAAGAGTCTTCCTTACTGAAGAATGCTACTGTGTAACCCGGTAGCAACGGAGGTCCCTGACATACAGTAAGTACTCAGTAATTGCTAGATTAAGTTGAAGTGAACCAAACTTTAAGGAGGCTGATTTTGATTTGACTGAGGACAGTCTTCCTACAGATTGGCACAGTTCAGCAGCAGTACCAATTCTACTCATGAAAAGGATCACTGGAGGTGTTCAGGCTGCTGAAGGTCAGCATTTGGAGAGATCAGCCTAAGTGACTTTTGGGTTCCCTCTCATACAGAGATTGTGATTCTAAGCAATATGCACATTCTCTCTGCCACTGGAAATATCCTTTATGGTGGTTTTCTATGAGCTTTCATTGAAATTAACTCAACTTTTGGCCTTTTATTCATTTGTTTAAGGCTTTAGGGCCTATGAAACAGTAACTGTTGGAAAAGGTTAGCATAAGACAAGCTGAAAGAAACCTGAAGCATTATTGAGAAAAGTATAGTTAGAGCCTCGACTCTGGTTGAAATTCCGAATGATCAGAGACAAGGTAAATTAGTCTTCCTGTCCATAAAATGGGTATATATTCAATTCAAGAGATTGCACTTAAAACTATTTTTTAAAAGAGTAAACATAGAACAATATTCAGTTCTGTGTCTGAGAGCTGTCTGAAGGAATATATAAGGAAAAAAACTAAAGATGGTAGAAATATAAAATATAAAATGGAATATTCAAGGGCAGTGGCCGTCAGGAAACATACACATTCGATTTACTGATCTCTAGGTAGACACCTCCTTATCCATCATATATTCTCATATTAAACAGTTTCTATAATCAGAACATCTTTGAAAAATAACATTTTAATGTGGATTTGATCTTTTAATTTTATGATCTTGACTATCCTCTCAATTTTACATTTTGGCTGATATTTATGCCCACTTTTACCTTGGGCATAAATAAAGGTATAAATAAAACTCTGAAAGCAAAGCAAAAGTTAAAGATTCTTCATAATATGTAAGCTATGACAAATTTTTGTCACCTAAACTGAGTAGAGATCAGTGTGGTCCTAAATCCATGGTCACCTCTACATTGGCAGAATGGTTCTGCATAGAAAGTAATAATCAGAAATGATCCTCGCGGACCATTGTTCAAGTTTTAACCTGTTCAGCAGCTTCTTTTTGTGTGATTTATACTTTCCTTTATTGCCAGGCAACTGCAGAAAATATTTTTTCTTTTTCTTCTTTTTTCTTGGTCTTCGTGAATTGTTTTGTTGCAGTAGGTAGGTAGGTAACACCAACTCTGACAATGCTATCACTAATATAATTTGTGATGTATGCTGCAGCTAAATTCTGCCACATTATCCATAGCGCAAGGTTGACTCATATCTACTCAAATAAAATAAGGGCCCCATGACCTCACCAAAATGAGTGAATCACTATGATATTTCAATACATGTTGTACATGTTGAGTTTTTTTGTACTTGGCCCACACCTGGAATTCTGTGTGACATGCACAGGCCAGAGATCACAGGGTGGAAGGGAAGAGAAGACGGGGCAAGCTTGGATGAAGGAGTGGGGAGGGAGGAAAGAAAGGGAAATTTTCCAAATTATTAAATATAAGGCTATGATTGCTTAATTTTCATAAGAAAACTCCCAATTTCTAAAATAAAACCAGTATTGTAACCGTCTACTCTTCCATTCTGAAGAAGCAGACAAACATGCTTACAGGAAAGAAAAGAGAAAATGGTGCTACATAATTTAATTCTACATTCTAACCAGTCTTTTGTCTCATCCTATATATAATCATGTGAGAAAATCATTTTTAAAATGGTCTCAAGTAAAAGGGAAAGTACAAAATGAAAATTTATATAAGACTAAGAGTGTTATTTCTTTCTTTTGCAAAGCTGTCTTATTGTTATATTGTTCTTAACAATAAAAAAGCAAAAAAAACCCCTTCGGATATAAGCAAAGAAATGCTTCTTTTGACTATTTTCTTAGTAATATGGCAAATATTTGGAGGAGTAACATATACCTACAAAAATAACTCATGAGTCAAAAATCATTCCTGTGGGAAGTACTTATAAAAGTATATAATTAACCTCAAACAAAGGCAAGTGAAGGACACCTTTCAAAGGGCCCTTCCTGCACTGTAGAATTAGTGTGCTTTTCTTTCTTTTCCAAACACAAAATGACTTTCTTTGATTCTCCTCCCACACACTATTTCAAATAAACCATGCAATATGAAGCCTTTTAAATACTGAGATGTTTAAAAGATCATATTAACATATGAAAATGGTTCTTTAATGTTTTACAAATATTTAGAGATTTTGCATGCAAATTCACTAATTTTATGATTTTTGATTGTCAACATTCTGTAATAATTGAAACCTAGATAATTAGAAAATGCTCAGATAGGTTGCTGTCATCAACACATCTGATGTCCACATTTCAATCTAAGAGATAATGAAGGAAGTTATCATCTCCCTGAACCTTTAAATAGTGGCTGAACTAAGCAAAGAGAATTTTGGAAAATTACTAAATATTAATAAGTATTACACTAAAAAAAGAGTCAAATAAATTACCACAGTAAATGGATTTATATCTTAAGACACAGGAGCAGAGTGTCCAGAGGGAGCCCCTGAAATATTTCTACCACCAACTTGCTTCTTCCTGGGATTCTGTACAACAGATGTGCCCAGTGACCACCTTTCCTGTCAGGCCACTACATCTGTCTGTAAGAAATAAAGTGTTTTCTTTCTGGAATTGGCAAAGCAAAGCATTAGCTTGGCAATCCTGGGGTCTGTGTCAAAGACTGATTTGGGTCAAGCCACAGTAGAAGATTATATTATAGCACCTATAAATATATGTGTGGCATCGATGTCTTAGTGTTATCATTGCTTAATCTGACCACACGTTAAGTCACCTTAGAATTTATAAATGCAGATTTCAGGGCTCCAGAATCAGGGTTTCTTGAGGCACCAGTGCTGAAGAGAGTTGGGGAGGAACAGATGAGCTTTCCCACGTTCAAAACCTCATGGCAAGAAAAGGGCAGAGCTGAGAGCTCAAGTACCCTAAGATCAAAGATGCTTAGTGACTGACTTCTCTGGACCATGTCACATTGCCTTCTCCTAAAGTGAGCAACTGGGATACAAAACTTCTAGATCTTCCTCCTCCTGCTTGTATTCCAATCACTTCCAGTAGCTGTGAGCACAAAATCCAGCCTCCGCGCATAGCCTAGAGGCTGGGCCTGCTTTCCAAGTATGGGCCAGAGGCAGTTATACAGGACCACACCATTAGAAAGACCTGCACTTGATTTAATGATCTGTTGTCTACTCTTGAAATCCTTGTTTTTTTATAAAGAGGTCCGCTATAAATTGTGTAACCAGCCATGCCTAGAGGGGGCCCATGATCTGGCCCCAGCCTACCTCCACCCCACATCCCTCTGTGCCCCTCTTCCTTGCTGTGCCCAGCCATGCCAGCTGCCTTGTGTCCCTCCCACATGTGGAATTAACGTCCATCTCTGAGTCTGCAAGACTGATGCTGCTGCTTCCATTGGGAGCATGTGGCCAAGGCCTCGGGGGCCGGGCCTCACCGTTATGGCTCATCCTCATCACTGCTTGCTACATTACCTATCTTATTTCCTTCACAGCAGTTACGAGCATCTGAAATTACCTTATTCACTTATCTCTGCCTACACGTTTATTCTCTATTTTTCTCCTGCTAGAATGTAAGCCACTTGCAGGCAGGAATGTTATCTGAATCACTCACTGCTGTACCTCTTGTGCCTGGACACCTGACACCAAGCAAGCATGCAATAATAATGTGTTGCCTGATTTACCAAATGACTCACTGACCCACATACTCTGAGAGCCAATTGATACTTTCCAATGCCTCTACCACGACAGCAGTATTCCATGAACAGTTCTGACGCTCTGGAACAGATTTGGAGAGCATGAAGTTTAGTGAAATATAGAAACCACAAGGTGCCTTCAGTCAGTTCCCAGGGATCAACCTCAATTTCTGTTGCTTCTTAAGTTATTACTACAAATTATTATAAAGGATCAGTGGGTAAAGATAAGAGAAAGGAAAATGTCAACATGTGAAGAAGCTGTCCTCAGAGTTGCTCAGCAAGCGTGCAGGTTGCATTATGAATAAGATTTCGCCAGCACTGGGAGAGTCCAAACTCAGGCCAGGCCAGCACTCTTACAGGATGCAGCAGAAAGGACTGTTTCCAGTGACATTGAGTTTGAGATTGCTGAGTCTCCTGTGATTCTGAAGTTTTGTATTTTCGAAGGTTGAGAAGACCTGGAATGTCAGATATGTCTGACAATGAGGGTAGGGCTTTATGGCATTTGATGGCCTATCCCAGTAACAACCTACCACTCATTGACCTCTCCCTATAAACACACTCCCATCAGACACACACGCAAATATAATAAATGGGAAAACCACTAAATTTTCCTAGATCAGCCTTTAAGATTCCCCAAGACAGAATTTAGATAAGGTAGGTCAGAATATGACCTAGGAAAATGTATTTAAAAATAAGATTGTCAGTTCAATCTAGTACAGGATCCTTTCCTATGAGCTTATTGCTTACAGGCATGGAACACAAAATGTTAGATTCCAGGCTCTGCAGTGAAAGCCAGACTACATCAACCAGGATGGATGGGCTTCCAGACTGAGACACACATTCCACATGCATTTCCTAAAAACAATTTGGGAAAGATATGTCTATCAGCCTCCAGACTTCTCCAGTGTCTTAGTTAGTTCGGGCTGCTATCACAAAAATACCTTAGACTGGGCAGCTTAAACAATAAATATTTATTTCTCACAGTCTGGCTTTGTGTCAGACTGGCTTGGAAACCCAAGATCAAGGTGCTGGCAGATCCAGCGTCTGGGGAGGCTGGCTTCCTGACTTGCGAACAGCCCATCCTCTTGCTGTGTCCTGACAGGGCAGGGAGCAGGGAGAAGGAGGAAGCAAGCTCTCTGGTGTGTCTTCTCATAATGGCACTAATCCCATTATGAGGGCTCCACTCTCATGATCTAATTATCTCCCAAAGACCCACCTCCAAATACCATCACACTGAGGATTAGGGTTTCAACATATATAAATTTTGGGGAGACACAAACATTGAGTCTATAGCAGAATGTGAGGCTCAGATTGAAAGGCTACATAAGGTCTCATGTATCCCTTAATTATAAATTTAGGTTTCAGGTTTCTACCATCCCGTGACCAACCTCAAAGCAAGGACAATGTGTTTAGTGGTGTTTGCAAAGAGAGAGGCATGGCAGAGCTCAGAGAGGGCCTTCACTGAGCCTGCGGCCACCCCGTCACATGGAACAGGAGGGAGAGTGCCACTCAAACTCCTGCCTTTTAATTACAGTGATCCTTACCAGTAACAAAGAGGAAAGGTGTCCCAATCAATGCCCTGGAAATTGAGCAATCAGGTGATCAATCTATTTCTGGAGGGACTGGGGTGAGGGGACAGAGAGATCAGGGAGCCTGAAGAGGGACAAGAAAAGAAGACTTGAGATGAGACAGCCTCTCCCACAGTCATATGGACTTTAAAATATGTTACAATGTGCTTCTAAGCCTCGATAATATAAGCTAATGAAGGAGAAAAAGAGGCTAAATATAAAAAGTCTGTATTAGGGTAAGTTTCAAAGAACTTAAGGGAATTATATAAAGCTCTTAGGTGCAATGCTTCAATAAACCATCACAAAGAATTTCCCAGCTTGAAAAGCCAGTTTCCTTGTGTAGATAAAAAGATCCTGGCAATTTTGTAGGCTATTATTTGGTAAGCAAATCTGTTCCTTATAAATTGAACAACAGTGACTGCAGACTTCAAATCAGGAAGTACTGAATTAATGACATTCCTGTAAAGAATATGTCTCTTCTCTGTAGCGCTGGACAATTCTGTAGTCAATGCTATATTCAAACACCCACTGTTACCTGGTTATGTGAACTATGAAATCCTCAGAGACACCTGGAGAAGCACTTCATGGTAGTGTTCCAATTAGGACATGTGCCTTTTTGTGACAGCTTTGCTTAAGAGATTGCTCCATGTTAGGAACGTGGCAGAGAGCATATTTTATTTTATTTTTTAAATTAATTATTTTTTTTAAATTTCAGAATATTATGGTTACATATATTGCCTTTGCACTGCCCAAGTCAGAACTGCAAGTATGCCGAACCCCCAGACATCGCACACTGTACCCATTAGTTGTCAATTTACCCATCCCTCCTCCCTCCACCACCTGTCCAACGCTCTATGAATGTTACTTCCATATGTGCACATAAGTGTTGATAAATTAGTATCAATTTGGTGGTGAGCACATGTGGTGCTTGTTTTTCCATTCTTGTGATACTTCACTTAGAAGAATGGGCTCCAGCTCCATCCAGGATAATACAAGAGGTGTTAGTTCACCATTGTTTCTTGTGGCTGAGTAGCACTCCACGGTATACATATACCACATTTTATTAATCCACTCATGTATTGATGGGCACTTGGGTTGTTTCTACATATTTACAGCTGTAAATTGTGCTGCTATGAATATCTGAGTGCAGATGTCTTTTTTATAGAATGTCTTTTTTTTCCTTTGGATAAACACCTAGCAATGGGATTGTTGGATCAAATGGTAGTGCTACTTTGAGTTCTTTGAGGTATCTCCATATGATTTTCCATAGAGGATGTAGTAGTTTGCAGTACCACCAGCAATGTAAGAATGTTCCCATCTCTCTGCATCCATGCCAACATTTGTTGATTTGGGACTTTTTGATAAAAGCCATTCTCACCGGAGTTAAGTGCTATCTCACTGTGGTTTTGATTTGCATTTCCCTGATGATGAGAGATGTTGAGCATTTTTCCATGTATTTGTTGGCCATTAGTCTATTTTCTTTTGAAAAGTTTCTGTTCGTGTACTTTGCTCACTTTTTAATGGGGTTGTTTGATTTTTTCTTGCTGATTTTCCTGAGTTCTATATAGATTCTAGTTATCAGCCCTTTATTGGATGTGTAACATGTGAGTATTTTTTCTCATTCTGTAGGTTGTCTATTTGCTCTGGTTATAGTTTCCTTGGCTGTGCAGAAGTTTTTTATTTGATAAGGTCCCATTTTATTTATTTTTGTGGTTGCTGTGATTGCCTTTATGGTCTTCTTTGTAAATTCTTTGCCTAGGCTGATGTCTATAAGCATTTTTCCAAAGTTTTCTTCTAGAATTCTCATAGTTTCATGCCTTACGTTTAAGACTGTTATCCATCATGAGTAGATTTTTGTGAGACGAGAGAGGTGTGGATCCTGCTTCAGTCTTCTACATGTAGCTATGCAATTTTCCCAGCACCATTTATTGAATAAGGATTCTTTTCCCCAGTGTATGTTTTCATCTGCTTTGTCAAAGATCAGATGGCTATGTGAGAATGGTTTATATCTGGGTTCTTTGTTCTGTTCCATTGGTCTATGTCTCTGTTCTTGTGCCAGTACCATGCTGTTTTAGTTACTATAGTCTTGTAGTATAACTTGAAGTCTGATAAATTGATGCTTCCCAATTTGTTCTTTTTGTTTAAGATTGCTTTAGTTATACAGGGTCTTCTCTGGTTCCATACAAAGTGTAGAATTATCTTTTTTAGATCTGCAAAAAAATGACGTTGGTATTTTAATAGGGATTGCATTGAATCTGTAGATCACTTTGGGAAATACACACATTTTAACAACATTGATTCTGCTGATTCATGAGCATGGTATGGTTTTCCACCTGTTTACGTCCTCTGCTATTTCCTTCCTCAGTGTTTCATAGTTTTCCCTGTAGAGGTCTTTCACCTCCTTAGTTAAATATATTCTTACATATGTTATTTTCTTTGTTGCTATTGTGAAAGGTATTGAGTCTTTGATTTGGTTCTCAGTTTTACTATTGTTGGCATATAGGAATGCTACTGATTTGTGTACATTGATTTTGTAACCTGAGACTTTGCTGAATTTTTTTATCAATTCCAGTAGTCTCATGGCATAATCTTTGGGGTTTTCAAGATATAAGATCATATCGTCAGCAAAGAGAGATAATTTGACCTCTTCTGCCCCCATTTAGATGCCCTTGATTTCATTAGAATACTGGTAAGTCACTGAGACATCCTTGAAAGTCTTAGATCCAAAATATTGGCAAAGAAATTGAAATCAAGGTCAGTCCTCCCAGAAAGGCAGCAAAGGGCCGCAGAAAGGATGTGGTCTCTAAAGCTGGCCTACTTGAATGCCACTGTGCCATTAGCTCCCTGGGGGAGCTTCAGCAAGGGATTTTGATGGAGAGGCCTCATCTGGTAAATGCGATAATTATTCTGCCTTGAAGGGTAATTGGGAGCAAAGAATGAAAAAAGGGAAGATGGAAATGGAAGGTATCCATGAACTATTGTTCCATAATTG
>CAUYSK010106576.1:0-79017 GCA_963575035.1 Avahi laniger
CCTTTCTGGGCTCAGGCTGTCTGCATGTCCTGGGGACAGTGTCCGTACAGGCACCCCCATGGTTAACCACCTCAACCAACCCACAGAATTCGGCAGGATGACCAACAGGAGCTGTGGCTGAACTTGCCCCGGAGTTGGGGGACTACCCCAGGGGGCCCGTGGCCAGCCACCATTTCTGACACCATACACGCTGCTTCTTTTTCTGAGATTTCCCAGCCAGACGGGTCTTCTGGGCCCTCAAGGTGCCCTCAGCACTGTCTATGCACAGTGGTTTTACTTGTGGCTGGAGTTCTTTATCTTTGGTATGTTCTGTTCCTTCTACTCTTAGGACAGGAAATGGAGAGTTGGTTTGGCTGTCTTGAATGTGAGATGTTTAGACACCATAGTGAAGTAGGCAGTTAGATATAGGATTCGTTATCTACTGCTGCGTAACAAATTTACGCGTGTGTTCAGTGGCTTAAAACAACAAGCATTTAGTGCCTCACAGTTTCTGTGGGGCAGGTGCCTGGGTGTGGCTGAGTCGGGTACCCCTTGGGTCCTCTCCCCAGACCAAGCCTGCAGCTCCCAGGAGGAAGCTTCTCAGCTTACTCGCTCAGGAGGAAGCTCTGGCCTGCCTGATTCAGGGTCTCCCACAAGGCTAGGAGCTGTGGTCTCATCTGAAGGTTCTTCTGGGGAGGATCTGTTTCCACACTCACACATGTGGCTACCGGCAGGATTGGGCTCCTCCTGGGCTGTCGGACGAAGGGCCTCAGGTCCTCCCTAGCTGTGGGCTGGAGATTGCCCTCAGTTCCCTGCCACGTGGGCCTCTCCGCGGGGCACTCACAGTGTGACTCAGGCCTCCATCAGAGCAAGTAAAAGTGTTGGAGAGGGCCAGAGGTGGAAGCCTGATCTCAGAAGTGCATGAACACCAGGCATTAGGGGTCACTGCTGGGATGTGCCATCCTAGGCCTGCCTGGCATGGTGTGCCAGCCTGGGTTCTGGGGAGGTGTCTGGGCTCCACACAGGCACAGGCCAGCTGTCAGGCTGCTTAGAGACACCGTAAGAGGAAGGAATGTCTGGAGGGAAGAGCTCCGAGGCCTGAGCCCCAGGCCCACCAGCCTTTAGGAACTGGAGTCTGGGAAGGAACAAAGGGTTGGGAGGAGGAGGGCCGGGGCAGTCTGACAGGTGTGGGCTGAAACTGACTACAAATGAACACTAAGGAGTGGAAATGCAAGTGAAGGGATTGAGAAATGGGGATACCTTCTCCACCTTTTTCCTTAAAGAGGTTGTTTACTAAAAAGAGGAGCCTTTCCCAATGCTTAGAGCTCAGCACACCCTCTCCTGCCCCTCCCCCACCCTGACAAATTAAACATGAACGATCAGGTGGTCATTCTGTCCTCCTGGGTCTCCCCTTAACTGAGGGCTGGCAGGGCAACCCTAAACTCCTGGGAGACAGGGAAGGACCTTGAGGCAGAGGGCAGGCAGTATAAGCCAGGAAGCGTCTGCAGGGAGAGGTTAGCTGCTCCGGCTTGCCCTTTCCCCAGGACTTTGATCAGTGTGTTTAGCCGCAGCAGGCAGAGCGGCTGAGTCAGCAGCAGCTCGCTGTGGGAGCACACAGTCTGACTTTGCTCTGAGTCCCCCTAGAGCTGAATTCCCAGCCGGGCAGTCAAATGAGAAAAGGTACAATTAGGCAAACAGACACAAAGAGAAGGAGAAATAACAACAGCCGGGCAGTGAATTAGCTGCAGTGAGTGTGTGGTCTGTTTCCTGCCTTCTAGGGCATGCCCCGGCCTAGTATGCTGGGCATTCATTCGTTCATGCATTCAATAAATATTTATTGAGCACCTTCTGTGCCTCCGGTGCAGGGTAGGTGCAGGGATGGCATGGTAAGCAGAAGCCCACAATGGCCTTGTCCTCAAGGAGCTTCCAGTCTAGCAGAGCAGGCAGACATGAAGCCACAGTCACACGGACACATAAACATCAGAGTGATGACGACTGACGAAGACTCTTTCTTTGACCAAATTTGAGTCAGGTTCCTCTGAGCCCTCTTCTCGACTATGCCCAGGCTTTGAGCTTGGCCCCTGTTCTGTCCTGGCTGGGCCTGCGTCACCCAGTCTTTGCAAGAATTCTGATAAGTCAGTTAAGCAACAATCTCCCCACCCTCGATATCTGATCACTCTCTATAACTGATCAAATTCCTCATTCACCACCCTTGACCTCTGATCACCATGGCCAGCAAGAATCTCATTAAGTCAGTTTAGCAAGAATCCCCCTACCCTGACGTCGCCTCTTAGTAATTTTCCATGCACTGACCCCTTTACTTTGCACATTGGCTGTAAACCTCTGCTTGTCCTTATTGTATTTGGAGTTGAAGTCCATCTCTCTCCCCTGTGTCAGTAATCTTGGCACCTATTGCAAGAGTCCTGAATAAGGTCTTTCTTACCGTTTTAACACGTGTCAGGATAATTTTTACCATAACTGCTGTGAAGGGGAAATACCTGATACTGTGGAAGCTATGAGTAGGGGGGTGTGAGCTTATCAGGAAGGCCAAGAAAGGCTGGCTTGAGAAAATGATGCTTGAGTTGAGATCTACCATCCTAAGGAAGGGTGAAAGTTAGAAATTACCCAAAACTTAGAAATAAGGCAAAAGGATGACTTCATGGACTTTCAGTGTCACATTGGAACATTGTCTAAGAGGCCAATGCAAAGATGACTTAGCTCTCTAAGGGAGTATATCTGGTTTGACCTGCTATTAACTATTGATTAGGGCCTACGCTACGTGAAATTCGATGTTAACATGTAGAAGATGGCTAAGCTGTCCAGCAGAGATGCAAACATTTCTGTCTGGTAGAAAAGATAACCTGAAAGGTTATAGTTGGATTGCCCTGTAGGACATTAACTTGCTTTGTTTCTAACTTAGCAAACTTATTTCAACGTTCATTTTCTGAGAGAGCATACCAGTGTCTGTTCCACAAATGCTCTTTGAACCAGTTTTACCATCTGCTGGTTCCCTCATTAGTGAGTGAAATCAGTCTTTATCAGGCACTCAGTATATGTTTGTATGAGAGTCGTGCTTTTAATTATTTAAAACTCACACTTGGACAGAGATGGGTGGAGGACATTAAATAAGTGTGGCTGGTACCTATTTACAGTGGACCCAGGACCAAGACTTTGAGGGCCCTGAGAAAACTTGGGAAAATCCAGGAATGCAGTAATTGTGTTCATGGAGTTACTGGACTTGTGGATAAAAAAAGTAAGAGTTCCCAAACTGTCTATGCAGCAAGGTATCTCATTGCTACGGCCATGCTGTTTCCTACTCAGCAGTAGTTGGGGACTACTGGTGTTCATCGCCAGATACAGGTTCATAAATCTAGAACTCCTCTCACATCTGCTCCCTTTGCATACTTTGCTGCTGTTGTCAGTGAGCCACCTTCCTCTCCACCCCCAGGCTACAGTATCAATGTGTCCTTGTCACCCTCCTTCCTGGGCCAGTCAGTTCCTAAGTCCTGCCAGTCCTCCCTCCAGCCTATCTCTGGGAACTACCCCTTCTTCCCTGTCCCCATGGCCACCACCCTCTCCCGGTGCTGGGATCCGTGAGGATCTGTTATAGGATCCTCATGAGTCTTCCAGTTTCCAGCCCATCCTGCATGTTATTGCCAGATTAAACTTCCTTATAAAAATGATGCTTTCACATGTCACCATCCTGCTTGAATCCCTGGGCACATTTGCACCTGTAACCCAGACTCATTTCAGGGCTTTCAGAAGCCTCATATAGGAAAAGCCAAGTGAGGTGCTGGCTGGTTATATTTTCTCCTTCTCGATATCCTCAGAATGTCTCTCCCCGCCCAGGTATCCCTGCAGCAGGGTCTCTGTGCACAGCTTGCCAAGCCGTGAGACCCACTAGTAGATCAATCAGACCGTGAGTGGGCACTTGATTCATGGGCAGCCAGCCTGGGTGGCCTGGCATAAAGAGCTGCCCCACAGGGACATCCAGGCCTGAGTGGAGGTCACCAAGCCCACCTGATCCTCTCCTGGGGGTCTAACTCAAGACAGGAGCTGTGGAGGAGAGTCAGCGAGGGGCTGAGCACGAGTCACCGGATCTGGGGCACTGGAGCGGCAGCCATAGGGATAACAAGATGGGGGCATTGCCAGAGCCACTATCCACCTGCCCTAATCACCCCTCCTCCACCAGGGCCAGGTGCCAAACTAGGGACAGCCGCTACCACAAAGCGCACCGAAGGCATTCAGTCTAGCCAGTCCTGCGCTGACTCCGCCTTGTCTGTTCTTTCCTGCACACGCCGCGGTGAACGCTCACGGCTCTGCCTCCCGCCCGACGCGGGCGGCTGAGTGCCCCTCATGCCGCAGCACACCCCTCCTCTTGGGACCCGAGAGTAACAAACTATTTTTTTGCTGGCAATTGTCTCTGATCTGTTGGTCTTATAATATCTCAATTTTTTTATATTAATTCACTATGTTTTAAACTACTCTGTTCCCACACTACATGGCTGTCTCTGTGCAGCCTGGTAGTGGGGCTGCCCTGCTCTGCTTAGGGGCAGAGCCGTGTGCTCTTCCTGCCTCACCCCTGTGTCTTAGCTTCAACCTCCGTCACTTCCGGTGAAGTACATCGAGTGTCTCTATTCCCTGAGATCTAAAAAAAGCCAAGAAAAGTGTTCCCGAAATTACCCACATCTACTTCTCTTACTATGTTTCTCCGATGCTTCAGCTTCAACCACGCGGGCTATCGTGTCATTCCTATGCATTCCTGTTCTCCGTACCTTGTTAATACAAGATCTCCTTCCAGGAATGCCCTGCCTCCTTCCCTCTGTTGCCCAAACTACTCTTCCTTCAGGATTGACTTGCATTTCACCTCTCCTGCAATGGCTTCCGTGACTTTGCCATCCCGGGCGACTGTGCCCTGCTCTGAACACATGCATCATCTACCACCCGGGACACGTGTAGGGCAGCCTATGCCCCCTTACACGAGTCAGCGTTCACTTCTCAATACTCGGGAATTCTTTCCCCAAGGCTTTATGTTCTCTCTGTTCAGGGACCATTTTTTTTTTTTATTTTGTGTGATGATAGGATGCATTTGATACCAAATGCTGTCTCGACATCTTCCTTCTCATTGAGTTGGGGGTATAAACTTTCCAGATGCAAGAACAGTTGTTGCCTATTGAGCCAGGGCCTGGCCAAGAGGAGGTCCCAGGTCCCCACTCATCTCTGGTCCAGGCTTGACTCATTTGGAAGGTGGGGTCAGCCTGCCCCCAACATCCCTGAATGGAGAGCTACATTCATTTCCTAATATATCATGATACTTGGGAAGATTTCATTTTCTTTAATTTGCTATCAGGCCTGGAAGGGAAGGTGAAAGACAACTGAAAAAAATAGGGAAGGCACCAAGAAGGGAGCTGGGCCACCAGGTGGGGATGTAGGGAGCTATTTACTTGTGGGGCTGGAGCTGGCGCTGGGGGTAGGAGGCTTGGAAATCAAATGTGTACTTCACGGTTTGGTCCTGGGCTGACCTGCTTATAATAAAAACATTTGGTTTGACTTCCACAGATTCCAACCCATGATGTAAATGTTGATACACTTCAGGCCACATTCCTTTTAGTCCCCAGAGAAGTTCTTTACAAAAAGCATAATAGTTCCTGGGATCATCTCCAGTCTGAGATATCACATTTATAGTTTGAGCTAGGCAAATAATTTAGCTGCTAAAATTCAAGCCCTAAATCTACTTTTTAAATGACAAACTAATTATTTGCATCCAAATCAGTGGACTGTGTCTCTTTAAATGGTCTTTCCATTCCCCATGCAGGCTATAATCAGCAGATGGCCTTACCTTCCCCCACCACTCCCTTTAAACAGACCCTTCTAATAGCTAATATCCTGCAGTGACCTAAGCCATTAGAAGGATTAGGCTATTACCATCCTGGCCAGCAAACACATAATGCTCACAGGGATTGCCTTTTTTTTCCCTTTGGTTGTTGTTTTTATGGATGAATCGGGGCCCAATGGTGGGCTGAAGAATCAAAATGAGGAGGGTAGAGGGTTGTGGTCATTCTTTCCAAGGACACCGCCCAAACAGCCATAGGATTTGAGATTTCTTTGTTAGAGTAATGGCAGATGTCAGCTTTGCGGCCAGAGCAAGCTCTGAAAGGACACAGGCAGTACACAGACCTCTGTCCCTCGTTTCCACAATATCTAATACTCATCCTTTCCAGAGCACCACTGAGAATCTCTCTTTGCTCTGCCTGTTCTCACAGGCCTGTTTGTGCTGTAATTGACAAGCAACCAGCAGCCCAGCCCAAAGCCACGTTGCAAGGCTCAGGAATGCTCTGAAACACTGCCACCCAGTGGCACCTCTGAGGCATAACAGCACCCAGCTGGGGAGCAGGGAACCCAGTTTCATAAGCCAAAGGATGGAGGGGGCAGGGCAGGGGCTGGTGCAAAAGCCCCCCTAGAATGTGAGGCCAAGCTGAAGAAAAACACGCTCATGGCACAAAGACAGGTAGCTAGTTTGCACATGGCTAAATAGGGCGGGTGACAGAAACATGGAGAGAGGCGGCTAGAATACAAAGAGAGGAATACAGAAATGTAATGAGACAGTCCGTGGGCAATCTCTTTTCCAATGGAAGAAATATGCACTTTGTGAGATGACCGAAAGATGAGTCAATGGAGCTCTTTTTTTGGAGTCTGCCTCAATTTAGATGACTCAGTCTCTCACATGTCTGGGTTCCTACAGATCCTTGTGCTCTACTGACTTTGGGGAAATCACTGTACCTTAGTTTCTTGACCCGAAGGGGCTGAGCTATACCGCTAAAGCTTCTTTCAGCCCTAATATTGTGTGAATTTGTTATCTGGGAATCTGAGTGAACAAGAAATGCAGAAATACAGGAAATGTAAGCTGCGGGCAATCCTTAAATCACT
This sequence comes from Avahi laniger, assembly GCA_963575035.1. Taxonomy (NCBI): domain Eukaryota; kingdom Metazoa; phylum Chordata; class Mammalia; order Primates; family Indriidae; genus Avahi; species Avahi laniger. The sequence continues at coordinate 6,907 of CAUYSK010106576.1, forward strand.
GGTGTTTAACTTCCAAGTGCTGTAAGAGAAAACCTAAAAAAATACATCCATTTTCACCTCTCGGGGGTTCAGGATTTGCTGAGACAGTGCACGAAAGGGATCCCCGCAGGGCGTGGGTGAGTCTCAGAAAGAACCTGCAATCTAAGCTGTCAGCATCGCAGAAAAGGATCGGGTCCTTGAGATCTGGAACCTTCCATCACTTTCAGTGTGTGTGGGGGAGGGGTTGAGAGGGAATCATACTCCATTAAAGTTGAAGCTAAACCAGATGCTAATGGGTTAATAGTTTAATAGGTCACCCTCATGGATAATATGTTCACTTTAAAAAGAAAACTTCTGTTAGAGGGCAAGTAATTCCAAAGAAATTAGATTCTGCTGGTTGAAATGCAAGAGTCCAGGCAGGAGGTAAGGGAAATTCGTTTCCTGGACCCTCCAGTCTTATCTGATTGTTTCTGCCTTGCCTCAGTCATTAATATTTCTTGGGGAAAAAGCACACGTGATCACTCTTTTAAAGACTGTTAGCATCACTTTCCTATCCAAGGTCTGAAAGAAGATTTGGGCTCAGGCTCCATTTGAAGAAATCCAGGTTGTATTTCCCCCAGCATTTAGGGTTTGATGGTTTTTGCTTATCTAAAGTGCTCACATTGCAAATATGAGCAGCAGGGCTGGGGATTTAAATTTTGCCTTGATGGGAATTTGAACTGAAATACTCTGCCCACTGCCACTTTATAAGCTGGGAATCATCAAGCTGGCTACAAATACCTCGAGGGGTCCTTGCAGTTGCTCAACATAAATCAGCAAAATGACAGGCAATTGACTTTGAAGACAGCGCTCACATGGCTGAGTGGCTGGAGCGGCTGGAAGCAGATGAGGGCATTTTCCTGTAAACATGATTGTGATTAGCACCAAAGTAAACAGCGAACCCGGCTCTGTCTGTCAGACTCCAGCCTGCTCTAGATTTTTCATTAGGTAGAAATCAACATGTGATGCAATACAGCAAAGTTGGCGATTCTAAGCAATAAGTTGGTATTTCAACACCTGGTGAATACTTCTGATTTCCCTAGAAGGTAAGCAAGAAGGAAACTTGATTTTGCCCTGTTTTCAGGGGGAAATAAAATAGGAGTGTGGGGATCAGACCCTTCAATGTGAGAGCAGTTCAGCCTGTGGTCCGTGCTCTGATGCTGCTCAACAAAGTTTGGCATGGCTCAGATGTTGGCTAAGTGGAAAGGTGCACATTTGAAAGGTTGACCTTCCCAGGCTCATCTGAGGTCACCAGCTCACATGCCTAAGGAGGCCAGAGGAAGGTAACATCAGCAGCTACGCTGGCTGGAAGGGCCGAGGCCAAGTGGAGCATGCAGGTCCTGTCCAAGAAGGCAGGCTGACCCTGCTCTAGGAGGGATTGTTGCCAACAGGGGCAGAGAGACTTGGGTGGTTGTATCAACTGGATTTTCTAAAGAAGCCAGAAATCAGGATTTTCATGTGAAACACTAGGTGTGCCAAGACAAACATGCCTATAAACCAAAAGCATCCAGCCTGTTTGCAACCTGGTGTTGGGCTATCTTCATGTGAGATTCCTCCAAACTCATTCCAGCTATACTAGGTCTCTGAGCCATTGAAAAACATTTCCAGAGAGAGAGCTTGCATAGACTCCTTTAGCAGGGAAATGCAAAATCTATCAGCTCTCCAGATCCAGAAGGTTTTTTTTTTTTTAATTTCTATTATAGATCTTTCATGCTGCAACATAAACCATTTCTTTTTATTCTTAATCAATGGAAACAAATCAATGGAAATGAGCAACTGCTCATCATCATTGGAATAATCGTAACTCACACTGGAATTTTAAACACAATTGACATTTGACGGAAGGAAGCCTGTTAAATGCTCTGGAGCCCGTTGTCTCAAAGGAACCTTGTGCTACGGAGGGATGAAAAGCGTCGTAGCTCTGCTGGGCCCAGGTCAGGTCACCACCTGCTTTGAATCTCAGTTTTCTCCTTTATGAAATGGGTTCTCTCCACCTCCTGGGTCCTGTTCTGTGAGGAGTGGATAGTGCTGACCGCAGGAAGGTATGTGTGTCTCCTCTGGGCTCAGCTTGCCTGGGTGTGAATCTCAACACCACCGCTTACTCCTCGTGTGACTCTGGGCGAGTTTCTTAACCTTTCTAAACCTTGGTGTCCTTGTTTTTAAGATAGAGATTAAAATAGCGCTTCCTCCGTAGCGTTGCGGTGAGGGCAAATGGCATGCTCCAATTCAAGTGCTCGGCTCAGGACTCGGCCCTCAGTGGGTCTGGCGGGGCAGGGCATGGTGGGGTTGAGGGGAGGGAGGTGTCCTCCCATCCCAAGGTTCTGGGTGACAGGGTGGATGGGGAGCCATTAATCAAGACAGGTGATACTCGAGAAAGAACAGGGTTGGGAGACAGGCGATTTATGGAACGCAGGACATACTGAATTGACGTCACCCCAGAACTTTGAGGAAGAGAGATCCAGTGGGAAATTGAGATGTGGCTTTGGGTTCTTGGCAGGAGACAGTCTCAGTTTGTAAGCATCTGTGGCAACTGTGCTCGTGTGAGGCTGCCCAGAGAGAGCGTAGCTCGAGAGGAGAAGAAACCTCGAGAGGCCTGAGACCCCAAACTGCAGGCCGAATGGTAAGATGAGCTAGGAGAGAAAACTGAGAGGGTGCGTCTGGAGGGATCGAGAGAAAACCTGAAGAAAGGAGCTGCGGGTCTGCTGGGGCCGAGTCAGGGGCACTGAGGGCTAAGTCAGGGATGCTGCAGGTGGAGTGACCTTGCGCTCCAGGATGGGGTTTGCTTGCTGCCTGCTGAGCATTCCGGAGATTGCAGTGAGAAGCAAAGGCCCTTGTCAGGGAGGCAGAGGGCTCTCTTCGCCTGTTCGGTCCGACAGCATGTGCTACAGAGAGTGGAGAAGAGGGTGCGGGGCAGCTTCAAGTACCGGGAGGACAGCAGGGCCCTTGGCCTCTATGCATGGTGCTCCTTGAATCTCAGGGGACCTGAGGAAAGCCTAGGAGATGGAGGCACTGTGCATGCTGGGCCCTGGCAGATGGATGGAGGGATGCGGAGATGGACGGAAAATCCCGGAAATGAAGAGTGCGCTGCTTCAGAGGGGAAACATCACTGCATCTCAGGAGTAGCCGTTGAATTGTGCTGAAGGGAGCAGAACCCCCTGCACAGCGGTGGCGGCTGAGGGCCGGCGAGCGCAGACTCCACGGCCTGAGCCTGCCCCGGCCCTTGTCCTTCCTTTGGACGGCGGGACCAGCCCTCTGCCCTCGTGGAGATAGGAGACAGGGAGGCCCAAGTCCTTCCCAGGCTGCGGGGAGGTTCCAGCTGGTGATGCCTCAAAACTGGCATCTGTTTCTTCACTCCCTCCGGCTCCCTTTGAACTTGAACTATGCAAAGCCCAAGAAACAATAAAAAAGCAAAAGAAACAGATGCCGCTGCAAAGGGCAGGGGACAGGCCACTTGGACCCTCAGGAGGTGCCGCCTGTGTTTCTGCACCTCCGCTCTCCCCTCTCCCACATACAACTGCTCGGGACCAGCGGCAGCTCCGAGTTCCAACAGGAAAATATAGCAGTGCACAATATGTTGTTTTGGCAGAAAGCTATGAATTTTAGTATGGAATGTCTGTCACAGGGCCCATCCAATTAACTCACTTGTCGGGAAATCAGAATAAATAGTTTAGAGGAGGCAACTGCAGCTTTTGCTCAGACCTTTATTTCTTATTTGTTTTCACGGTTAAACAGGTCTGTAGTCACCAGGATGTATATTTAGGGCGGAGAAGGAAAGAATACATGGCTTCATGTTGGTTCTCCCCTTATAGGGAAGAAAGGGGGTAATTTCTATGCATTTTGGATGAAGGAATTCTAGTGAGCTTCTGCTTTTTTGTTTTTTTTTTTTTTGAGACAGAATCTCACTGTGTTGCCCCAGCTAGAGTGCAGTGGCGTCATCATAGCTCACAGCAACCTCCAATTCCAGGGCTCAAGTGATCCTCCTACCTCAGCCTCCAGAGTATCTGGGACCACAGGCACAGGCCACCATGCCCAACTAATTTTTCTATTTTTTGTAGAGACAGGGATCTCACTTTTGTTCAAGCTGGTCTCAAACGCCTGACCTCAAGTGATCCTCCCGCCTTGGCCTCCCAGAGTGCTAGGATTACAGGCGTGAGCCATTGTACTCGGCTGAGCTTCTGTTTTAAAAAAGTGTTCTGGAGGAAGCCCTGGCAGACTCCCTTGAGCCTCAGGCTTGGTGCTGTTTTTGAGTCTGAGACATGGACTGAGCCTGACTGGAGAAGTTTCTTTTCCTTCTTACGTTTTCCATGATGGCTGGTGAGGATGGCCGTGCCTGGTGACTGGGTGGACATCCCCACCTGACTTCCAGATCCGAGGCCTGGGACAAACTTCCTGATAGGGAGGGCACCAGGTGCTCTGGGCTAGCAGTAGCAACTGGCACGTGGGTGCTGGCATGGCCTCCAGGAAACCCGCTGTGCCCGGAACCCTTGGCATCTGTGTGACCTCCGTGCAAGGGACCCCTGCTGCGTGGCTGAGGCCCTTGGGAAAGGAACACTCCAGAAATGCAGCAAGGCAGTCTCTTCCGGAGGACACAGGTCCTGCCTGTACTCATCCTGCGTGGATTCCTGGGGGCAGGAACTCACTGCGGCCCTGGGCAGGCTGCTTTCCCTGCATCACAAATTGCCCGTTCTGATTTTTGAGGCACTCAGCAGACAACACTCTGGATAGGGAATGACTCCTGACTTTGAGGGGTCTTCTCGTGGCTCTCTGAATTGAGACCTTCGCTGCAGTGGAGGTGAAACCCAAAGCCACTTCACCCTTGGCCTGCATTCCTGGGCTTTGAAGGAATCTAATGTGTGTGAGTTTTAGGCAACCAGAGGGACAGCCAAGGGAATATATTTCAGCTGCCCCAGAAAAAACTTGGCCCACAGCGCCTGCACACCTTTTTCCAGCCCAGTGCTTCTGAAAACCGCCCTCCCTCGAATCCCAGGGGCCCCTGGTCTCCCCCCGTAAGTATTCACAGTCCTGGGCGTTTTACATCAATATTTCTCCAATAGTGATGGAAGAGCCGGATCCAAGGCAAAAGTGTTTTTTGACCTCTGCTTTCAGGAGCAAAGTGCCCCTAAATAATGAGGACCTGGAGGAGGGGAAGGGTGCCATCCCGAAGCCTGCGTCCACACACCGGGCTGTCAGTCAGGAGTCAAAGACACATTCTTCAAGGGCTGCAGACCAAGTTGGTCTTTGTGCTCCGCGCTGCTTCCATTTCAAAGGCTTCACCAGCGAATCGTGTGAGTCATTCCTGGAACCTTCAGGAGTCTCCATGGTGACGGCTGAGTGGGCCTGAGGGAAGCCGGCATTCACTCCACTTCCCAACAAGTTCCTCTTTTCTGATTTTTTTTCTTCTTTTTCAATAGAGACTGGGGCTGAGGCTTGAGCTTTTTTGTTTTTTAAACAAATCACAAAATGAGAACTCCCTAAGTTTCTTTTCTATTTTATCAAAAACGCATTCTCTTTCTCTGTCTCTGTATATTCTAGTCTTTACCTGCCTCTGCTGAGACCCTAAAAAACAACAGAACACAATGAGAACCATGCATTTGCTTTTTTTTTTTTCTTTCCTGCAAGTATTATAAGAAAGGACCTGATTTTCTTGTTTTCCTCAATGAAGAGATGAAAAAGCTCTGGGTGAACTGTCGCAGTCTGGAGCAGAGATGACACAGCTTCAGCCCCCCAGGGGGTGGAAGGCCTGTCTAGCCCATTGCACCCAGCAGAGGTCTACCAGGAGGCTGAAAATGTTGTCCAATCACGGCTGGCAGAGCTGGACATACTCCTATAATCCCAAGCGTTCTTCCTTCTGTAACGCGCAGGGAAAGCGTAGTATTCAGGGCTTCTTAGGGAATGAGTATTCAGGTTACCATTTTGGCTATGGGAGTCTCAGCAGGAATCTAGGACATTTTCCAAATGGGGCTAAATATTAAAATTTGAAACCAATATAATGTGAATTGATCGACAGAACTACATTTGTAGAATCTTTTGGGGGTACAAATCCTGTGTCGTCTTTTCGTAATGGTGTGTTACCTAAAAGTTCCCACGTCTGTGGGTGGAAATGAGTTTACGGTGATGTTGACACTTGAATTCTGCTGACTCCATCATTCCCTCAGACTGAAGCAGGACATGCAGCCTCCTGAAGTTCTACCCCCACATTTCTGGGGGTGTCAGGGGTATCTTGCAAGTGCTCTGGTCTGCAGGATGCAGCTGTTCGCCATTAGTGGCTGCTGCAGGCTCAGGGGACCAAACTTTGCAAGGGTCGGGGGAGGATGGAGAATGGCTTTCTCTGCTGTGTTAGTCCCTGAGCAGGGGCCCCAAAGCAAAGCTGCCTGGGCCTTCATCTAGCAGCCACCCAGTTTTTGCTCAGTGCTCTCCGTCCCTCAGACCCAGCCTTGACCCCAGGCCCGGGTTCCAGAAGCCAGTCAGGAAAAAGTCACATCTTCGTGTCTAGAATCCCGCTTCTAGACACCTGAGGCTTTTCTAGGCTCACTGAGTCTTGCTGTGGGTTCTTTGAACATGGTTTCTTAAATTTTCAGGAGCCATGAAGCCTTTGCAAATGATCATAAAAACCCAAACCTAAGAAAAGTGCACGTATGGGTAACATCTTACAGACAAACTCAGAAGTTTATGGAACTTCGGGTAAGAATCCTGCCTCAGGAGGAATTTTCTCTCCAAACTTTCTTAGCCCTGCTGTGGACGTTAGTCCAGACCAGCTCAGCCGCGTGTCAGACACAACTGGTTATGGCCGGACCCCTGCAGGGGGTGTGGCCCAGGCCCACGCGGAGGCCACCACACACATTTATATTCAAACACCATCTTCCCCATATGCTGTGTACAAATAGGCATATAGAGGAAATGGTTTTCTACGCAAGCCTGCCCTTCAAGGCCTCTCAAAGAGCTCCGCTTGGAAAGGCAGAGTTCTAAGGCCACATTTCAAACCCCAAGCACACAGGACTCCAGCACCCGGGGTTGGAGGATCCAAAACAGAGTGGCCTTGGAAAAGGGACCTGCAGGAGGAATCCTAATCTAACTTGAATTTTCAAATAATCACACATACGATTGCATTTTCCTGCCTATTATTTTCTTTGTCATGAAGAGACTCATCTCACTTGTCTCTCCCCTGCACGGCGATCTCAAGTTCCCAGGTAGTGGGATACTATTTGTGCTCACTTCCCAGGGCTGAAATTAATGTGTCGGCTGGGCCGTGTTCCCTCCAAAGCCTGTAACAGAGGGTCCTTCCTGGCCTCTTCCAACTTCTGGTGGCTCTCAGTGTTTCTTGGCTGTGGCAGCATCATTCCAATCTCTGCCTCCAGCTGTGCATGGCCTTCTCCCCTTCCCTGTGTCTCTCCACGTGTCTCTTAGAAAGACACTTGTTATTGGATTTAGGGCTAATCCAAAATGATTTTGTCTAAAAATCCTTAACTTACATCAGCAAAGACCTTTTCCCAAATAAAGTCACAGGTTCCAGAGGATAAGATATGGGTCTTAATCTTTTGGGGGACACCATTCAACCCAGTACAGTATTGCTCATTTATATCTCCAGCATCTAACAGTGTTGGGCCCATGGAGTTCATTAATTGTTCCTGTATTTGTTTATGGTAGTTTGGACTGAAACTTGGGCCCAGGAACTCTTTCTGCTCCACTCCCAGGTGTGAATACAGGATGGTGTGTGTTTAGAATAAAATCAATGTCTTTGGCATTCCTTGACTATGAAAATAGCCACCAGACTAATTAGAGTAAAGAGTTTGTTTTCCTTAGGGATTTCTGTTAGAATATTTATGCCATAGTTTCAACTTGTCACATTTTAAGTGTGCAGGAATCACATAGGCATAAAGCAAATATATTTGAAGGTCATTTTTCTCCCTAGAAGTAGGGTCTTCTCAGACTCTCAGTGTCTGAAAATTAATTTGATTTTATTTATGAGATAACTTTTCTTGTATGTATCTCATAATATTTATGAGGGTAAAAAGATATGCATTTATGGAAGTACAACTATATATTTATATGTAAGTGATGTTATTTCTGTCATGTGGCATTTTGTCGACATCTAACACCGACCTCCAGGTGTTCATTTAGATGACACACATACAAAGAAAGTGACATGCTTTTTCTTTCTTTAAATATGTAGTTGGGTGTGAAACCCCTAATGGAGAGTCAATGAATATAATCAAGTTTTACCCTATTCTTAAGTACAAATTTTAAGCTTTCATATTAAAATGTACCATGAAGTATCTCTGACCTCACAATCTGGAATGGTTTTATTTGACAGGGTGAAAAGTGTCAGTGAGAGTAAGGCTGATTTTGCCAGCAGGAACTTTTTAAAACAATCTCTCCCCCTGTGGTAACTCACATGGTATGTACCTTGCACTTCACCCAGCTGGTCGTATTTTATTTACGAAATGTTTAGAATCTGGAATCCAAAATCAAGGAAGGTCCAGGTTCTTTGTCCCTGATTCACAGTGGAAATCAAGTTGCTTTATTTTTATTGTTTTCATTCCACATTCTTTCAAATATAAGGCTTTTGGGGTAGGACTTTATGAATCATATTTTATCATCATTCATCCATTTTTCAATGAACAAGAAACAGAAAAATCAGAAGAGAGCCAGAGAAAAAGCGAGCTCCCTCTGTGTCCGCGATGCTCAAAGCATACCACATGCATTAGGAAATGGCAGAAACCCACAAGCTGGACTCCCAGCCAATCACTACACGCTGCCCAGTACAGGCAAGTTTAAATGAGAACGTGCATTTTAAGTCTTGAAGTTTAAGATGCATTAACATCAGGCCTTTCAACTTCACATAGTAATAAAACCCAGCAACAACACAGCATCAATCAACTAAATCAGACTTCACTAAAAGAAAGAGCTTGCGCTTCCGCCCAAGGGAGCCCCGTAGACAGATTGCATCTCGAAGTTGAAACGACAGTTAGAGCTGCCTCCTCCCTGTCGCTTTCTCTGTTCTGGGACCACTTTGTAATTTTCTTTCTTTCCTGAAGATATTTTAGCTCATATGCAGATAGAATAGCTCATCTGCAAAAAACGAGCCAACTGGTCTACCACAGAGTTAGTAAATCTCATTGTTTCAAAGTACTTTATGTTTTATTTTTAAACTCATTGACATCTCTGTGTGTTTTCAATTAACTTCTTGGACTTTAGCTGTTTCAAATTCAAAAGCGGGCTTGGATTAAAAATTAGATCAGTTTGTGTCAGTGTGTGTTTTAACTGTGTAAGTTTTTTTCCTTGCTATCCACTGACTCAGATAGACAGGGACTATTTATTCATCAAAGGGCCAACTTTCCCTGCATATCTTTGTGGCAGATACTGGCAGGATTATTTTGCATGAAATTGGGCCCAGACCAAATAGGAGAGAGCACCAGGGACTGGTTTCATGGAAGACAATTTTTCCATGAACTGGGGTAGGGGGTGGGGGGTGGTTTTGGAATGACTCAAGCTCATTACATTTATTGTGCACCTTATTTCTATTATTATTACTTTGTAATATATAATGAAATAACTATACAACTCACCATAATGCAGAATCTAATGCAGCTACTGATCTGATAGGGGGTGTAGCTCAGGCAATGATGCCAGCGATGGGGAGCGGCTGTAAATACAGATGAAGCTTTGCCCACTTGCCCATCACTCGCCTCCCGCTGTGCGGCCTGGTTCCTAACAGGCTGTGGACCGGTACTGGTCTGTGGCTCAGGGGTTGGGGGCCTCAGTAAAATGGGGAGGGGGGAGGAAAACAAATGACTCTGGCTCCAAAACCTATTGTTGTTGCAACTGCTTACAAGTACAAGTACCAAAGACCCGTCTTCTTTATAAAGCTTAGCTAGGCTTTGTGATGCAGGCTTTTCAAAATGCAACTTGGTGAGTACCTTTAATACACCCAAGTGTTGGGCCCTACCTTTCAATTTGCCAGATACAGGGTGGCCATGTGATTTATTGTCCATGCCAGACAGAGTGGACGGGGCTGCTAACCAGATGGGATGCCAGCACAGCAGGTGCAAACCAGGACATCCAGATGTGTGGCGCTCTTCTGCCCACGGGACACTGCCGAGGGCTTTTGAAGGCCACGTGTGTGCTGGAAATGTTGCTAAATTTCACCTGCCAAGAGTTCTGACAAGGCCAAGCAGTTTTCTTTTTTTTCCATCCCAGAGTCATTTATTGCTTCCTGGTTGATCCACTGGATCTCAGTCACTCACTATTTCTGGACTCCAGGACACTTTCCCACCATGAAGTCCTTTTTCTGCCTACCCTGCTCCTATCCCCTCAGCAGAGCCTCTTCTGTCATCCGAGCTGCCGCAGGGCTGTGTCTGTATCCTTCTTAAGGTGCTCGCCTCTTTCCTGTTACACTTTTACGTGCAGTATCATTTTCACCACTAAACTGAGCGAAAGGACCAAGCACGAAGCCCGGACTCCACGGCACTCACTGAGTGTGAACCCCTCATTTAGCTACTTCTTATGTGTCTTACTTTAATTCTGGCCTTCTCTGGTGTATTTTTTCCCCAAGTGTGATAAGAAACACACCCAGAAGAAGCCTGAAAGCCTTGTTGTATTTGGCATGTGCAAGGAACAGGCCCACACTGTCACTGGATTTGAACGCTGGCTTCTCCACCTAAGAGCTGTGCAACCTTGTGCAAGTTACTTAACCTGTCTGTGCCTGGAAAGTGGGGATCATAATAGTACCTACCTCCTAGGGCTGTCATGAGGGCTGAGTCCTCAGAGAACAGAGCCTGGCAACATTAAACATTCAATATTTTAGCTATCGTTATTATTTAGACTGCATTTCCCTATTTTTTTAAGCCTTTATTCACATTTTTTAATTGCATTATAACTAAAAGAAAACCAAGAACTATCAGCACGTGTCATGTGGTGAGGCCTAATGTCCACCCACACATCAGGCACACCAGTGACATCCACTGGGGGACCAGCACCTTGATGACTGACGAACACTTGATGTAACAGAATGAAAATTCCTCTTAAACATGAGGAGCCAACTGGGCCATCCTCACCCTCAACTTGAGGTCATAGAGACAAGGTGCTGGGTCTCTGCACAGCTGTGTCCTTATCTGTAGAATAGAGAGGCCCCATGACAGTACCCACCCCATGAGGGTGAAGTGAAGAGGAAACGAGGTCACCTGTGCAAAGCACTGTGCATAGTTGTTAGTGCATGACAACTTCTTGCTGTATGTTTGCTGCTGCTCACAGCGTCTGTCCTGGAACATGCGCTGATTGTCGAGGGAGGTGTGTTGGGTGTTCTGGGGAAGGTGTCCTCACGTTTCCTTCAGCCATTGGGAACCCTGTGCTGGCTCTACCAGGGAAGTTCAGTAACAAACAGAAAGCAAGGCCCTCTCTGTGCATGAGAAACGCTGGTAAGGCAAGCAGCTCCGCTCCCAGGAGCACCCAGAGCAGAAGTCCAGCACCAACAGCCGACAGGGGTGGGTACTATTTCACGATTGTTCTTTTTTAAGCACCAAAGGAGGCAAGAAAAGCTTCATCTTTCTCTGCCGTGCCCCTTTTAATACAAGGATTTGTTCTGTAAAATTTGGATTCAGTAAAAAGGCTGCACTTTAGGACCAAGAGGGCCACAGGTGGTCCCAAGGCCACAGATTTCTCACCCCTGCTGGAAGCAAGAGTGACCATGAGCACCAGAACTGGCAAATTAAGGCCATTAACTGGCAGCCTAGGAAGAGCCAAGAAATCTGTATTAATCAACCAAGGACAGGATGTGAGCTCCCTGAGACGCTGGAGGGAGAAAGGAGGTTGAGGGTATCTGTTAGTGTGGTTCTTGCATCCCAAAGCCCTAGAGTGACTCACCAGATTGGAGTGGCCTAAAGAAGTTAGGGTTACCCACAGCACAGAGTCACTGTGCCAGGGGATGAAGTTTGTTCACTTACACCGAACTCCTACGTCTGTTCTGTTCCCAGGGTCCCCCCAAAATGAAATTCCACCAACTTTTCTTGGCATTTTCTGCCAATAATTAGCAATTTTTCTTTATATTTATCCTTCTTAATGCCTTTCCTTGTTCAGCTGCGCTCAGGGACAGATAGCCAGAGTGGTTTGCATTCTCCTCCAGCAAACACGTCTCTGAGTCCAAATGGCATAGTTGCCCTCAGTTAATTTTCACTTAGATCTTAACCTTCTCAGTTTATTTCCACTTGGATTCTGGATATTAAAGTAGAAATAATGCTTCATGACCTTTAAGCCGGGCGCCAGCTGCTTCCCCACCCTTTCCCCTGTGGTTTAGTGACCCACGCCGTCCAGTTCTGCAATAGCCTTGTTTCTGGAGTTCTAACCTCCTTCCCAGCAGGGAATGACTAATGCCGAGAGTCACGTATCACACCAAGGTTCGCCAGGCAGAGCAAACGCTCACTTGAGACACACTTTCTAACAGTGATATCTGTTCTTGGAACCAAGGTTAAGTTTAGTGAGAAAAAAAGAGTCCCAACTTTGCCCTCCCTCCTCTTCAGGTCTGCCCCTCCCCTCCCCAAGGTCACGAGGAGAACGGTTTCAGAAGTGAGCACTGTGGTCCCGCTCAGTTCCGTGGGCGCAGTTCCACGGGCGCCGTTCCATGTCCTGCGATTCCATGACGTTCCAAGGGAGGCATGACTGTGGGGTGGGCTTGGAAGGAACCCACATTGGCAGCAGCTGTCCACTGTCACCATTTTTTTGCTCTGGAAAAAGAATTTCAATGGCAGTGCAGGAGCGGGCTGCAGTGGGGCTGGGGAGGCAGCAGGAGAACCTCCGTTAACCTCCTCCAAATCTTTGCAGCCAAGCTTTGCTCCATGACACTGCTTCTGCCAGAAGTCTGGGCAGGACCTCAGGCTTTGGCTTTGTCACTGCTCCCAGGCTGATGGACCGGCGGAGGCGGGGAGCTGGGTTCCCAGCCAGGATGGAAAGGAACTCCAGGCTCCTACGATGCCTTGTGCAGAATGGGTTCACGGCCTCCACCCACTGAGCCTGCCAAAAACATTCTGTCTTGGCCAAGCCCAATCGCTCCTCATCGCCCCCTCCAGAAAAAGAAGAAATCTTGCAGGATAGACACTTGGTCAAGCTACAATAATAAAAAGTGGAGGCAGCGGAGCATGGAGAGAGGGAGTGAAGAGAGGCCAGGGGCTGCGTGATGGGACAGGTTTAGGGTGGAGTCATGGCGTGAGAACTTGTGGGGTGGGCTGGAAACACAGGGGAGAGGACGCTTCTTTAAGGAAGGCTGCACATTGTGTATACGAATCCTCTTTGGTTTTGGAGAAAATTAGTAAAATATTGGAGTTATTTTGAAATTCCTTTTGTTTGCAAGACTGTGTGTGTTTGGCTGCCGGGTGAGGGTCCAATGTGTGTGAAGATAACACATGTGCACGCATCATGGGCCCACGCACTGCAACAGGGCTGGCCTGGGGCTGTGTTTCCACTCCCTGGAAGCAAACGCAAGCCTGAGGAAGACACTGGGGCTTATGTGCATGGAACAGGCAATGGTGACAAGAGGAGGTGGTGGCACTGGTTTACATTCAAGCTGTGTTTGTTTTTGACTTTATATTTCTCCTGCCAGGAGCCTGGAGTCCTGGTCACCTGCCACTGGGGAGTGGGGTGGGTAACTTCATTTCATGGTGTCTTACGGTTGTCTCTGCTATTGGCAACTGGAAGAACGAAGAGACTGCTAAGTTCAATGTCCTTTTTATGACCAACTTTTGTTGCTGGCTCCTTCCTCTGGGAAAAAGACACTGATTTATGGCTGGACAATCCCTACACGCAGAGATCAAATCGTTCTTTCCATCTCTTAGCTCATTTTTGTTTAGAGGAACAGATGGTTTCCATAGGCTATTCGGAAAATGGCTGAGAAAAATCAGAGTAAAAAAAGTTAAAGTCTTTATTTCTGTCTCTTTCTCCCCACAGATGAGTTTGAAATTCTTGCTTGGGGCCATATGGAGTGGATATTCCTTCCAGAAGGAAATTATGTACTGCTCTCTGCTTCTACTCAACTGCTTTTCACTTTGGGAGTGGACCCTTTGAAGCAGCCTTTTCTGTACCTCAGACTCTGACATGAATAATTGTTTAATTGCCTTTCAGTCTACGCAAGATAAGGAGCCACGTCTCAAAATTATATAATTCCCTTAACTAAACAATAGCCGAGCCACCCAGAGCAGTTTTCAAAGAAAGGAAAAATTCCTCACATATGTTAAGCATTTTATTCTTTTCAAAGTGCTTTGCTCTGTATTATTTTGTTAAATTGGATGATGTATACTAAAGCACGCTGTAAACTGTATCACATAACAAAAAGGTAAAATTTTACAATTATCGATTTGATTTTCCATATAGGAAACTGGGGCTTACTGAGGGGAATTTACGGCCCCAAATCACAGCAGTTAAAGGGCCCAGCCTGGTCTGTTTGCTAACGTGGGATGTACTCTCTCTCCTCGGCAGAACACATGTCCCCTGGGGGGCCTTCCCCAGCAGAGGTCAAGGACCACCTGGGCCCCCAGCAGAGGCTTTGCAGAGGGTGGGGCCCAGCGCGGGCCTCAGGAGTGCATCCTGCTCTGCCACCCTGCTGTCCGCCCACAAGGCTTCAGGCGGCGACTTGCCTTTTCCTCTTGCTCAATCACCATCAGTCCGTCTTCCACAGACCTCTTTTCCCTTGCGCTGTGGCAGAGGAGTTGTTACATTCTCTACATTTAAGAAATATATAGGTTCCTTTAAAAAAAAGTTGTCTCTGAAATAAGCTCACAACCATTTGCATATTTTAAAAAAGGTGTTAGCGAATTCTCATGGGGTTTGCGTTTAGCTTCAAGTATGTTAGAAGAGAACCTGGGGCAGCACTGCTGGTGGGGGCTGCAGCACCTGCCATCCCCCACCCCCCGCCAGGATGGAGCCCACACTGGGAAGCAGCAGGATACAGGGCCAAGGACCCCCCCATGAGACCAGCGAACACCATGGGGGTGCAGGGCAGCCTGAGAGAAGGGACAGGGTACAGGGGGTGAGGGCTTAAAGAGGGTTTCGAGAGCATCAGTGAACACAATCAACAGAGTGAAGAGGCAACCCATAGAGAACCCATGAAATATTTGCAAATCATATATCTGATGAGGGATTCATATCTGGAATATATAAAGAATATATAACTCAACAACAAAACAACCCAAATAAAAAATGGACAAAGGACTTGAATAGACATTTCTCAAAGAAGAGATGTAGACAAATGGTCAATATGCATATGGAAAGATGTTCAGCATCACTAATCATTAGAGAAATGCAAACCAAAGCCATAATGAGACACCTACCATTTTGTACCCACTCGGATGACTAAAATAAAAAAAGTAATAATAAAAAATAACAAGTTGGATATGGAGTCACTGGAACCCTTGCAGCACATTGCTGGTGGGAATAAAAAATGGTACGGCTGCTGTGGAAAATAGTATAGAAGTTCTCCAAAAAAATTAAACATGGAATTACCACATAACCCAGCAATTTCATTTCAGGGTATGTACACAAAAGAATTGAAAACAGGGACTCAAACAAATATTTGTACACTCATGTTCATAGAGCCTTACTCACAATAGCCAAAAGGTGGAAACAACCCAAATGTTTGCTGATGATAAATGGATAAACAAAATGCAGTATAAGTTACAATGGAATGTTATTCAGCCCTAAAAAGGAAGGACATTCTGACACATGCTACAATGTGGATGAACCTTGAAGACATGTCTGAAAACCTGGTGCTCAAGGAGAATTAGCACTATGTGTCTTGGTCGCCATTTTGAAATGGGAGGTCTACAAATAAAATCTTAAAAGTTCAAGATGTAATAGAGATAAAGTGAAGCCCTTTGGTTGAAGCAGGGGTGGAGAGCCCAAAGGTCTGTGAGGAAGCTCCAGGGAACACCTGAGGCTCCATGGAGCATGGTGTGAAAACCACTCACCTATATTGTTATCACGGCTTCGTGTCAGCAGCGCAATAGTCTTGACAGCTGGCACCAGCATCCTGATAGCCCGACCCCTCAAATCGTGACAGACCACTCTTTTTTTTAAATTTAGAATCTTGGGACCCTTTCGGGACCCTCCTTGAAATTTCTGTTTTTTGGCTGTGAGTTCATTTGCAGAGAACTGTTAAATTAGCAGGACACCATTGGTCCAAGGCTGTCCTGGTACTTTGAGTTCCTACGTAATGAACTGCTACCTAACTTGTACATAAACAAATTGAAACCTAACTTAGGAGTGTATTTTTTGTAACAGCTGGACTCCATCAATTGCAAGCAGCTGAGCCTCAGCCAATCAGAGGCTGTCAACAGATCAGACCATGTCCAAATAGACAAACACCTGGCTGTAACCAACCAAGTTATTTCTGTGCTTTACTTCCACATTCAGTGTATAAAAGCCACTGCTCATGCTGCTAATGTAGAGCTCTATGAACCTCTTCTAGTTCTGAGTGCTGTCTAATTCATGAGTAATTCTTTGCTCAAGTCAATTCTGTTAAATTTATTTTCTCTAAAGTTTTTCTTTTAACAGAACTGACATTCTCTGAGCTCAATAAATTATCATGCCATGACTGGCCCTGTTTATCAAGCCTACGTACTTCCCAGAGTTCTCTCTGATGACTTAGTAAGATGGGTCCTCATACCCCTAAACCAAAATATTTCAACATGCAGTGAATATAATGGCCATCAGTTACACCTATGGAAAAGGTGCTTTCTAATTACTTTGTATGGAACTCTCCTGGCTGTGGCTATGACCCAGATGTCAGAGGAACAGGAAGTGAGGAACCGTGTTTGTCTCATATGTATGTAGTGGGGGATGGTTGAGCACAAAGGATTGTTGATGTTTTGCTGTGTGTTCCTCTCTGTGTGAGGCCTTCCTCAGGGCCTTTGAGATAACTTTGGTGGAGATTTCTACTGCTTCAAAACTTTTAAGGATTTAGACTTTTTTTCCTCTCTTGAGTGTATTCCCATCTAAGGCTGATCTATGGGTGACCCAACCTTATCCAAATAACTTTACTTATTCAGAGGGTGGAAGGAATTTTGTCTCTTTACAGAAATGAGAAATCATCATACGTAACCAACTAGTGATTTGAGTAAGATACTTAAACAGGAAATTAAAAAAAAAATCCTCAAAAGTATCTGTCATTAGAGAAGCAAATTTTAATAAGTGCCAAAAATTTACTCAAACTATGTGGCCATTATTTGGAGTAAAACAGTGGATTATGTCAATGATTTTGCAAAAAGTCTTATTTTCCAGAGTCCTATGTACATATACAACATCCATATGCACTATAGAAAGTCTATTCATACCTCCAATTTTTCCAAATAGTGAGTTTTTTTTTAGTTACCTGTGATCGTAAAATGGATTTTAAACAGTATTATTGGTTGACATTTGCTTTAAATCTAGTGAATCAAGCTGTTTTTTGGTTGGTTGCATATTCATCATCCATTCTTCCATCCCTATTCCTTTACCAGCCGCCAACTACTTTCTACTGGGGGATTCATGAAGTTCCAGGGAAGCTCATTTTACTCCTATTTCTGGGGGTGGGGCATGTGGTCTACACTAAGCCAATCAGTGCTCACCATTTCTTGGAACACAGGTATTGGTTGCAGAGGAGGCAAGTGTCCAACAGGGGTACAATCAGAATGAATCTTTGGCTTTTCCACGGAAAGCGCATTCAGGGACACTCTCTTGTTTCCCTTCTGGACTAGAATAAGGAAGTACAAAGACTTGAGACTGTGGGAAGCCAAAGAGCATGTTAAAAAGAGTAAGCTTTAGAATTTGACCCCAAAAAGGGCTAAGTGAAGCTCTAGAAAGAAATCAGGTTTTTGGGGACATTGTTGAACTAATGGATCAAACCTTATCGGGAGGCAGCGTTACCTCTGGCATTTTCACTTACTTGAGCCAAAAAATTTTTTTAATTCTTTGAGCCATTTTGAGTGAGACTTTCTGTTAGTTGCACTCTAACTGATCCACTTTATAGGTGACATATTATTATACAACTTCACAGTTTGAAAATCATATTATTTTACTTTATTTTCATGACATCTCCAAAGAGGTATTTAAAAAAACTGTTATTCCTCTCATTTTATATGAAGAAAAAAACTGTAAAGGCATTGCCCTGGGTTAAACAGATGGTTAAGTAGAAGAGGAAAGTTTTTTGAGGACAAGAAGCGTGGACATATTTTAAAGTTGTATTCTCGACATCTTTTGTGGTACTTGTCAACGGGATATAATAAATGTTTGTTGAATGAATAAATAAATCAAAGGATAGGGCTGGAATAGTAAAAAGAATAATGGGTTTGGTTTTAATTATTCATTTTTTCAACAGATATTTATCAAATTACATCAGGTATAAGTCTAAGTGTTCAAATTAAATACTCATTGTGCCAGTATCTCCACTGCAAAAGAAGAAAAAGAAAATTGTTGACATTTCTAATGTTCTTATGCTCTTTTTAAAGTTTTAAACAGTTAAGGGATTATAGTATTTATATTTAAAGTCCTGCAATGACTTGCTAGGGAGGATCTTTGTGCTTTAAGATCCCTTTTCTGTTGCATAAATCCACAGTTTCTGCCTTGTTTGCCTTGAGAATGGGCAATTGTTGGGCCATGCCAGTTGTTTAATGTTGTTAGTGCTCAGTGCTGTCTGAACACTTTACAAATATTGAATTATATTCTTCTCAATGTCTAAGTCTCTCTCCGGCAGTATGTTAGGATGTCCTCTCATGTAAATCTCTTGGGGACCATTAAGAGTTGAATTTTACTGTTTTAATATGCATTATAGAAGGTCAAAAATCCATACTTCATGGGTGAGACAATATATAGATTTGAGACTGTCAGATTGTAGAGTAACAACAAAGTAGAAGGAAGATTACCCTGTGGGAATGAGGCACTAACTAACCAAGTAGTCATAAAAATAGCCTGAATTGCAGTTTCCTGGGGATAGAATGAAAGAAGACACAACCAAGAAATTTAGCTCCTTATATCTAATAGAAACCTCAGAGAATTAAATTCATGGACTCAATGGATGAAAATTGTTTCTGGATTTAAAAACTCAGCAAGGCTCCATTTCCGCTTTTCCTGTCCTGTCCAAGGAGCAGAGAGAACAAGAAAAATGTATGATTGTGTTTTAGAAGTCAAGTTTGGGGAAGTCAGCCCGGAGTAGCGAAAAAAGCAAAAGCTTTGGAGTGAGATGAAACAGGGTTCAGATCCTACCTTTGACAATTTAGACAAATTAATCTCTCTGAGATTCATTTTCTTCACCTACAAAACTGCTAATATTTAAAATTTGCCTTAATAGGGCCAGACACATAAGAAAAGGTAGCGGTTATTTTGTCCTTTTTATATAAGTAGGACAAACTTAGACTCATTAAAAAAGTGTTGTCACACTTATTTCTTGCTTTTCTTAAAAGATAAAAAGGTGTATCTCTAGAGTGTCCAATAGCACAGAAAGGAAAAAGAAAATGAAGGGCACATTGCAGAGAATCAAGATTTCTTACTCAAAATTCAATCATAGCTCCATAATGGGAGTGGAACACTGCCCTCTTGTATCCCTTATTGCTAAATGTACTAGCTTTCATCTCAGAGAATTCGGGAGGCTTTAGGTCACATCCTTGAATACCATTGCAAATGTCTCATGTTTCCGATAATGTCCTTCCGGACCTCGAACAAACTAACTGTAAAAGAGATGAATGACTGTGGATTATTCAGCAATTCTCGGTATCCTTTCAGAAACTTTAAGCACAGTTTCTTAACTCTTCACTCATAAACTTGGTGCTGTTTCCCCTTGGGTAATTTCTCTCGTCTTTGTAGTCAGGTATCAACGGCATCATTTCTTCATGTTCAAGACCAAAGGAAGAAGCAGAACGGTGGGAGGCAGTTAGCTCTCACCAGCGCCCCCTCTGGCCACTCTGACAAAGGCGGCCGAGTAACATAGCATGTCAAGGCTCGGGTGCGGGTGGACGCAGCTCCGTGCAGAGCCCAGAACGCTGGGGCAGAGTAGGGTGGCCTGACCTCCCACTTCTGTTCTGTCTCTTCTCTGCACTATCCTGATTAGAGAAAAATACAGGGAGAATGTTTGCAAATATTGTGCCATAGAGGTGGCAGTTTTGCATACTGCTACCAAATTTGGCATGGGGTTTAGGAAGAATCAAAACAACTAAGGGAATGCAAGTTCCCCACCCTACCCCCAGCTGAAATACCTGATAATTAGCCACTTCTTATTTTTTTATGTTATAAAACTTGGATCTTGTGCTTTTTTTTTTTTTTTGACATTATGTAACTCAATTCTGTGATACTCTAAAGGTATAAAATTTCATTGACATACTCAGACCATCCCCCTACACAATCCTCAATGCTTTCCTGTACCTGCCTTAGCAACCTTAGTGAGCTTATCAGTCATTCCGATTAGGGAAACTTATAGCTGAGTATTCTCTCTTCCAGACCCTGGGAGAAATTCTCAAAGCTTTCACTTCTGTGTCTCACGCCTTCCACATCCTGAAGTTGGATTTGGTGGATTTGTATACTGCTATAGCACTCGATAGTTTTTAAAACATGGTTATTCACAATACTACAAGCAGAGGAGATTTCATTATTTTTGATTTTTAGAGGAGAACACTGGTGTTCAAAAAACTGACAGATTTTTGTTTAATATACTCACTACAGATTTGGATACTGATTAATTTGTAGAATCACTGAGTCTAGAGGAGAAACCACACATATTAGATTTAAGTTGCAAAATAATTTTGAGATAAATTCAATTTTTAAGTGTAAAGAGGAAATCACAAATGGGTTGGAAGAAAATAAAAAAGAATATTCTTATAATTTGGGATGAGGTAGAGAAAGACTTTCTAACTGGGACTTCCAGGACAAAAGTCATAGTGGAAAATATTGCTAGATTTCATTGTTTAAAGCACATGCACACACATACACACACAATGCATGCAGAACTTCTGAATGGTAAAAAATATACTCTGATATACTTTGGAGTTTAACAAAGCAAAAAAAGAGCAAATGATAAACTGAAAATAAAAAGGTTGATATCTTTAATATATAAAGAGCTTTTACAAACCAGGAAAGAAAAGATGACTCCATATGTTGACAACAGATATAAATGGCAAATTTGCAGGAGACAAAATAAAAATGCCCAATAAATATAAACAAAATTTTTTTTTAATCTTCCTGGTAACAAAATAAAAAAGATTAAAAAACAAAATTTTCCAATCTGATGGAAAAAAAATAGGATGAAAACACCCAGTGTGGACAATATTTGAGGAAACAGGCACCTTTGTGCTATGTTTTTGGGAATTTAAAGTGGTACCATTTTTTGGAGAGCAATTTGGCATTATGTGTCAAAATCCTTGAAAGAGAGCATAACATCCAATCCAGTCTAGGAATGAATTCTCAGTAAGCAATAGGACTAAATTTGCCAAACATCCAAGTACAAAAATGTTAAGTGGCAGCATTTTTGTTTAAAATAGTGAAAAATGAGAAACAGCTTAAAATATTGACAACATGGGTCATATATATCATAATTAGGCCGTCAAAAGAAAGGCTACCAAATATAGTACTGTGAATAGTTTGATATAATTGTATTTAAGAAATGTGCATATATATTAATGAATACACACATACATATATGTGTGTGCATACATATGTGTTATATATATACACAGAGAGAGAGGAACAGTGCCAGTCTCCATTCTCAGTGCTTTACATATAACGATTCATTTAATGTTCTCTACAGCCCTGAGAAGTCGGTGCTATAATAAACTGCATTTTACAAATGAGGAAACTGAGGCAGAAGGAGAGAAGCACTTGCCTAAAGTTGCACAGGTAACAAATGGCAGAGCAGGATTCCAATCCAGGCAGTGTGGCTCTGAAGTCCCCAGTCTTACACGGCAACCCTGCTGTCCTGGGTGAAACTGTATGTTCCGAGCCCTCTGCTTTACAGGGACAGACCAAGGCTTGGGGCACACCCTGCCTGGCCTTCAGTGCTTACCTCTGGGTAGGGGGCTTTTGTTTGTTAATTTAAAAAAAATCGATCAATATGTTCTGACTTTTCTGACCTTAATCCAGATTACTTAGTGGTAAAGCGTTACCAATTTGTTTAAAGTCGCAAAGTTGAGGAAATATTTCTTCCCCGCATTGCTTGGCTGCTTTGGTAATGTACAGGCCAAAACGAGATCAAGGAAGGGTGGCCCAGCCTTCCAGACTCCAGCTCTCTGCTCAGCCCTTGACTGTGAAGCCTCACAAAGAAAACAAAATGTACTGGGGCAGGGGGTTGCTTTTTTTTTTTTTTTGCATTTCATTTCTTTCTGAAGATCCCACGCCTGCCAATTTTTTCTTCTAGAGGAATTATTGCACGAGGCCCAGCATTCCAAAGACCTGACGTGCAGGCCAGGAGTTTGGGCCCTCAGAGAGGAGCCTGCCTTCCCACTGCTGTCTGCCAGGCATTGCCAAGACTCTTATTCTGCTCAGTGTTTTCTCTGAATCCCAGAGGACCTTGGTGTGAGGAAAATTCTCATTTTATTTTCTGACTCAAATCCTGTTGGCTCTTGAGATTATAACTAATACCAAGGGGGCTAGAAATCGTACCATGTTTCCTGTTATTAAATAAATAATTTTTAAAAAGAGAGCACAGTAGGAATTGCTTTTTCTGAAATCTGCGTCAGCTTTATGAGCTCTAAGGTGGACCTGTGTAGATTCTTCAGTACAATAGTGATGATGATGGTCATGGTGACGACTGTCACAATTTTCTGGGGGTCAGTCCCATGCTCTACCTTGTGTAAAGTGCTTTCCACACACCATTCGTATTGACTGCTCCTAGCAGACATGGGAGGGAGGTAAGAGCATCCTCACTTTTTGCAGGGCCCAGTGGTTTAGTGGTCGGTGCATAGTCACAGAGATCAAAAGTGCTAGGGCTGCGATCTGAATTCAGGTCTGTGTGAGTTCAAAGCATGTGCCTGAACATGCAGGTCAGGGCCTAAGACCAGAGGTGACATTGACTATGTGGGAAGTGAGTGTCCACTCCCCAGCCTCTCACCCACCCTGGAATGCGCCGGGGCCAAGGGGCTCACGCAGTGTTTGTGGAATGAATGAGTGGCTGAACAAATGCATCAATAGAGCCATCCCCAACATGCCAAAGAGTGTGAACAATAGAAAAATGGACATTATGTAAAGTTACTTTTTTTTTTATTTAAGAAAAGGACTTGGACGATAGGGGAGCCTGGGGTTCTGGTGTGGCTTTTATTCTTTTTTGGTCTGGTGTCTCTTAAATGGGGGTGTACTTTAAGTTCTGGAGAGAGAGATGGGGGCTGGGCATTGCCTAGAGAAGAGAGAACAACTTACTCTAAACTCCAGTCTGGTGTCTAGAGATGACAATGGCAAACTTTCTTTGGAAAAATCCAGAGTAAATATTTTAGGCTTTAAGGGCCAGACTATCTCTGTTGCAACTATTCAGCCTGCTGTAGTCACATGGAACCAACCGTATGTAAACAAATGGATGTGGAAACAAAACTTTATTTATGGATGTTGAAATGTAAGCTTACTTCATATAATTTTTATGTTGCAAAATTATTACTCTTTTGTTTTTTTATCCCAACTATTTAAAAATACTACGCAACATGAGCTACAGACTCAATGCAATTCCTGTAAAAATGTATTAATAAAAAACATTTTTAATCATGGTAACGCAAACATGGGCAGCAGGCTGAAGTTAGCCACTGGACTGTCATTTGCATGTTCTGTCCTAGATTCCAGGCAGATAGGAAGAGTGATCCTTTTCATCTTTTCCATCTTGTCAGCTCAGCCACCTTGGGTAGGAAGGGGTCTATGAAAAGCGCTTCTTCATTGTACCACCTGGTGACATTGGGCAAGTCACAAGTAACTGGTGCTCTGTGTGCTACTCTTCCTTCCATAAAATGGGAATATACATAGTCCCTAGCCTGGAGGATTAAATGAGATCACCCATTGAAGGCACTTAGAACAGTGTCTGGCGTAGAGAAGCCATCACTCAAGATTAGCCATTATCATTATTGTTATCATGGTTGATGCCGTAACTGGGATACAGGAAGATGTGATATCCCAACAATAGTTTGGTCCATTGGCTTCTTCCAGGGGCAACAATGATTTTGAGGGTATTATGGGGTTTCTTGGGTCTACCTCTTGGCTCTCCCAATCTGCCCACTTTGGAGTAATACATTTGTAGAGTTGAAAGGGCTCTCAGAGCCCTTCTAGCGCAACTTCCTGGCCGGAGTGGGAATCTTCTCTGTAGCCACCATCACAACGAGCCGTCTCTCTGTTCTGTATTCTTTTATGAGATGGTCGCTCAGGCGCAGCCACAAGAGGAGACACGGGAGAGGCTCAAGTAAGAAACAAAGTTTGCTAGACTCACAGGTCCTAGAGACAGGAGGCAGGGCACTCCCGCAGGGCCACCAGGGAATGACAGCAGGGTGGAGCAGACAGAAGACAAAGTGAGGGGAAAGTTTAGACCACGACCTTTTTGCAGTTTCCCTGGGAAAGGCAGGGCAGAGCAGGATGAATGGCTTGGCATTGGCTGGTTTGGATAATCCTGGCTGGCTCTGAGAGCGGTCTCCAGTTGCCTGGCGCCTGGTCCTGGCATGGTGAGGGCAGAGTATTGCCTCCTGGGTGCCTGGGCCAAAGAGAGGAGAGACCTGGCTCTGCACGAGTTTAGTTTGCATATCAAAGGCTGAGTCCTTTAAGAATTGGCTAGATCCCGGAAGGGCAGTCTCTCCTCAGCCAAAAAGGCTTCTTATGATGTCAAAACATTATACAGAAAATTTAAAAATCTTTCCAACATACTCTTTGAAATGAGATTTCCACTGCACCCAGCCACATTAAAAGTTCTAGATGCGCGACTGGTTGCTTCCTATACCTAATCGCCACTTCTGTTTCTGGGCTTAGAGATCCTCCCTCCTGACGTTCTCCTACATATCTGCCTGTCCCCATGTGCCCCTCCTTCCTCTTCCATCTCCTCTTCCAGCAGTCATTGGCCGCTTGTAGCTGGCTTGACTTTGAGGTCACTGGAGACAGGGAACAGGCCTGAGGCGTCTTTGAGTCGCGAGCACCCAGCCCACGCAAGCGCTCCGCCGGTGTTTGCAGAACTGAGCGGTACCCTGCTTCCCACACGCGGTTCTCATCAGCGCACTCGCTCTTCTCTGCACTCAGTCTGTGCTTGCTCTAGACTCTCCGTGTGCCAGATGCTCCCGGCTGCTGCAGCATCCTAACCTACATTTGCCTCCGTGCCCCACAGCACTGAGTGCCCCACCAGCAATTAAAGAGGTTTAACCGAAGTGCCAAAGAGCATACGTAACTGGGATGGACTGACGGGTCTGGGTAGGCTTCCATGTGAACCCTGCCACCGAGACCGGGTGTTTATTTGGGCCGAAAGGAAGCAGTGAACTCAGAATAACACATCCAGAGCCCAATGAGGTAAGCACAGAGGGAAAGAAGTAAAATTTTCCATTCTTGTTCAGCCATGACTAAAGTTGTCAGGAATCAATGCAACAACTACGAATTTTAGCATATTTACGGAGGTAGATCTCTTTGCAAATCTGGGCTTTTATTTCCCCCATATATTCCTACTTTAGCTTTCACAAGACTTTTTACAGTTACAACTGCAGAAAAAAATGATCTGAAGCATATTCAGTGTATTTTGTTCATTCATTTAACAAACACTCAATAGTACTTAGTTACGCCAGGCACTGTTCTGAGAACTTTTTATATAACCATGACACAATGCTGCTTTTCATTCATTTATTCATTCATTCAGTAAAATAAATTTGATATCTTCTGTAAAACCACATTGTGCTAGGGATAAAAAGGCATGAGATACAGCTTTTTTCTCTCTAATCGGTTTGGTGGGAAAGAGACCAAGTCAATCAATAACATAACACTTACAGTAAATGACATGCTAAGGGCATGCACGGCATGTATCACTTGTCCCATGGGACAAGGAGGAGGAGCATGAAATAGTCTCGAGTAGGTGATGTTTAAACCATGTCTTAAAAGATGAGCGAGGTTCTGCGAAGAGAGCAGGGGCCGTGCAGCCGTAGCAGCCGGTGCACAGCACTGAGCGAAAGCTGGCCACACCCTCAGGGAGCTGCAAGCCTTGTGCCTCCAGCCCTCAGGGAAGAGTATGTGTCTGATGGTGAGGAGGGTCTCAGACAGCTTGGGCTGCCACCACGAGGTGCTGCAGACTGAGCAGTGTAAAAAGCAGAAAATTACCTTCTCACAGTTCTGGATGCTAGAAGTCCACGATCGAGGTGTGTCCTAGTCTGTTTATGCTGCTGTAACAGACCACAGATTGGGTAATTTATAAGAACAGAAATTTATTTGGCTTACGATTCCAGAGGCTGGGAAATCCAACATCAAGGTGCTAGGAGGCATCAGGCAAGGGCCTTCTGGCTGCATCAGCACATGGCTGTAGGCAAGACGGTAAGAGAGAGTGAAACTCAATTGTATAACAAACCCAGCCTCTCCGTGACATACCCACTCCTGACATTAATCCACTCCTGAGGGCAGAGCCCCCATGACCTAATTGCCTCCTAACACTGTTACGTTAGGGATTAAGTTTCCAACACATGAACTTTGGGGGACACACTGGAACCACAGCAAGGTGCAAGCCTGGTTTCTGTGAGGGCTGTCTTCCTGGTTTGCAGACGGCTGCCCCTTGCTGGGTTCTCACAGGCCTTTCTCTGCCGGCCTGCAGCCCCCGGAGTCTCTTCCTCTTCTTATACAGACACCAGTCCTATGGGATTGGAGCCCCACCCTGATGACCTCATTCAACCTTAGTTACTTCCCTAACGATCTCCAAATACAGTCACATTCTGCGTGGTGAGGGTCAGGGCTTCAGTATATGAATTGGGACACGATTCAGTCACAGGACATGGAGAGGAGGGATTCAGGGAGGTGAGGCTGGTGTGGCAGCTGCTGAAATAGTCCCGGGGAGAAGTGACGGAGGCTAAGCAAACTCAACAGCAGTGGAGGTGGGAGATCAGCAAAGATTCCTGAGGTTTGCAGAAGGCAGAGTCAGCGAGTGGAGGCAGCCAGTAGGCGGGAGGACTGGGGTGGAGGGACAGAAGAGGAAGTGAGAGGGTGCAGTCCAGGATGCCTTCAGAGCCCCAGGTTGAGGGCTGGGAATGCCTCCCTGGGATGAGGAACAGGAGAAGGAGCACATCAGGGCGAAAGGGAGATGATCAGTCGGAGATGCCGAGGGAAAATCACGTGGAGAGATTGAGCAGGGAGTTGGGTGTATTGGTTGGAGAATCTGAAAAGAAGACTGGCCTGGAGCTAGAGATTCAGAAATCATCAGCCTATATGGGGTCATTGAAGCCAAAGATTTGGACAAAGTCACCCAGGAAAAGGAGCGGCCTAAGAAGAGGAAAGAAGGCCAGGAGGAGACAGAAAGCTGGCGCTATTAACTGAGGTCCAGGAACCATACAAGATGCTACATGTGGGCTGTCATCTCACTGAAACCTTACAGAAGTCCCCTGATATCGGCATCAAGCAAATACCTAAATTGTACTTACTGGCCAGGTGTGGTGGCTCACACCTGTAATCCCAGGTACTCAGGAGGCAGAGGCAGGAGGACCACTTGAGGCCAGGAGTTCAAGACCAACCTGGGCAATATAGAGAGACCTTATCTTTTTAAAAATAATTGCACTTACTATATGCCAGACACTTCTTAGGAGTACTTTGCAATACTCATTAAATCTTCACAAACCCCACTATTTTCAGTTAGAAAACTGAAGCACATAGGAGTGACCTGTCCAGGGTCAGAGAGCTGGACTTGGAACTGCAACCTGGGTAATAAGGCACCAAAGTCTGTGCTTGTAACCACATTGCTGTCCTGCCTCACCCTGTCTTGGCCTAATTCTAGAGATGAGAAAATTAAGGGTCAGAGAGTTTAAGAAACTTGTTCCAGGTGACATGGCTGGCAGTATTGGAGTCAGGTTTAAAAAATCCTAAAACCTCGGCACTTTTCATGAGATTGTGCAACTTCTTTACAAGCTGAGGAAGGAGAGAATTGCAGGGATAAATGTGGTCTAGTGAGATCAAAACAGGAAGTGTCTGTTAGATTTGGCAACACTGAGATCATTGGGGATTTAGAAGGTCAGTTTCGGTGGCACCATGGGCCACCGAAGTCAAGGTATAAGAAGTCAAGGTACAAAGTCTTGAGGAGAGAATGGCAGGCAAGGAATTTAGACAGCTTTTTCAGGGAATTTGGAGAGAGAAGAGAGATGGAAATGTAGCTAAAAAGGGAGATGGGGTGTAAAAATGTTTAAAGAGTTATTTTTGTTTATGATAGGAGAAACCTGCAGATGTTTGTAAGCTGACAAAAAAAAATCTGCGAATGGGGGTAGTAGTGGTGCAGAATTGATTTTCAATCCGTTGTGCATTTGGTAAATTTGAAACAGAGTCTCTGAATTTGACCAACGCTGAACCTCCAAAGCTGAGAAACTGAGCCTGCAAGCTGATGATGTCACCAAAGCACAATGACCCCAATGGGGACACATAAGGATGGCAAGGTCTTTATCTTGTCTTGTTTTAACTGCAGGTATAGCCACAGATTGCTATGCCACAAACAGTCTATAAATCTGAATAGTAGCATCACAGCTAAACTGTTAACCTCACTTGTAATCTATGAAATACGAGTGCAAATAGCTACTCAATACCTTACTCCAGTACCAAAGATTTAAAACCATTAGAATTCTCTGCTGGTGAGAACACAAATTGGTACAAGTCTTTTTGGAAAACCCTGGTGCATGTTTCCAGAGCCATATCCATTCTCATGTCACTTGTCCCCATAGTTCCACTTCTGAGAGTTTGGATACAGAAAAAAATTAAAATGCAAGGATGTTTATTGCAACATTGTTTAGAAGGGAAAACTGGAAGTGATCTGTGTTCAGAGTAAAGAAATGTCTAGACAAACAATAGAACATACACTAGATGGAAAATAGCATTGTACTACTTACAAAGACAGTGCAATTTTCAAAACATAATATACGTATAGCGTTAAATGTAAAAAACAGAAAAGAAATTCTACAGTACATACGCAACCGTGTAAGCAAACTGACAACATGAATAAGACTGAAAAAGTCTTCCCCAGTAGTGATTATGTTTGCCTGCTTGCTACTTTGATAACGAGAAAGAAACTAAACATGGTATGATCTCTCTAGCTTTCCACCGATTAGCAATGGCTGACATTATATTGAATACTATTTTTTTCTGTTCACTTTTTCATATCTTTCTCTGGGGTTTTGGTAGTGCATAAATTGTCCTCAAAGAAATGCAGGTGTCTTACTGAAAATTGCATCAAATGACACCCCTAGGTAATATACCAGGAAATCATCTTTAAAATGTTTTTATTATGCTCAACATCATTTTTTTCTGTACAAAACAATACACATGTATTTAGAAAATGCAGGAAAATTGTAGAATCAAAGAACTGTGGAGAAGCAAAAAAAAAGAAGCTCTTTTAATCTTTCTACTCAGATAATAAGTGTCGATATTTTGCTATAAGGGACACAGATTTTGATGGGAGGGACTGCTATGTTAATCTTAAACAAGTGCATGTAATTTTGACATAAAAACTCTGGTGTAACATTTCACCCCTCAGCAAAGCCGAATTGTCCACAGGCAGTGCAGTGCAGGTCTAAGAACAGTCAGTAGTTGTTGAGCTCAGTATGTGTGGAGTGGGGACGGGGTGGGGCTGGTGAGGGCTCTGTAGAGGACCTGCCCTCATTGACTTACTAACTGAGAAAGCAGCTTTTGTAGCTGTCGTCGTGGTTGTTGAGGGTGTGCTCCCTTCTGGGTCAGAGACATGTTGTAAGCAAAATATAACTAGATTTCGGCCACATGTTTGGACATGGTGCCAGAAGACTAGTTCATGCTCATCCCTGTGTTCCTCCCTGTCATTTGTGGACAGGGGCCATCTTCTATTCCCTTTTTTATCTCCAGCAAAGCACTGAACATAGCAGATGCTCAACAAACATGTGTTGAAGTAAACTAAAAGCTTGGGTTCAAATTCCTACCCTATCACTTATTAGCTAGATACTCTCATCCACTTCTCTGGCTTCAACCCCATTTTTGATTTAATGACTTTTAAATCTCTTTACTCCAGACTCAGCTAACTCCTTGCCTCCTGAACTTTTCCACTCTCATGTTCCATGAGTAGCTCAAAATCAGTATGTCCTCACCTGAACTCATCATCATCCCTCCCCAAACCTGACCTCTGACCTCTCGCTTCTCCTCTGACCTCTCGCTTCATT
Organism: Avahi laniger; assembly: GCA_963575035.1. Classification (NCBI taxonomy): domain Eukaryota; kingdom Metazoa; phylum Chordata; class Mammalia; order Primates; family Indriidae; genus Avahi; species Avahi laniger. The sequence goes on from CAUYSK010106576.1 coordinate 37,221, forward strand.
AACAGTGTCTCCATCTGTCTAGGTATCCAAGTGAGACACGAATTGTCTCTCTCTTTACTCTTTTCCATTTATTTGCTCACGAAATCCCGCTGACCCCAATGCAAAAAATGGTGAAAACTCATTCTGCCATGTCCATTCCCACGGCTACTGTTAGTTCGGAACCTCATTATATCTTACCGGGGTTATTACATCAATCCCCTAACTAGTTTCTGCCTCCAAACTTCCTGTTTCAAAACATCTTCTGTGCGGTCATGACCAAAGGCATCCATCTAAACTCAGGCATAGTTACGTCACTTCCTTCCTTAAAAACACCCAAAGGTTCTCTATTGCCTTGAGAATCCAAATTCCTAGACAACTCAGAGGGCCTGTCACAATCTGGCCCCAACATCCCTTTCTGGTCCCAACTCTTATGAAACTCACCCCTCTCATCCCAAATAGGCACAGTCTGCTTTAGCCACCTAAAATTTTCCACTCTTTCCCAGATAGACCATGTCTTCTCTCTCTTTGTATAGGCTGGTCCAGAATCTTCTCTCCCCACTTCTTCTCGATGGTGCTTCCTCACCTGGCACCTGGGAGCTCCTACTTCCTATTCAAAGTCCAGCCTGTGTGTCACCTTCTCTGAACACCCTTCCTGGGGCCTCCAAGGCAGAAGTAACCACTCTTCTGACCTTGCTCTCACAGTATTTAGTTCATACAGCTGTTGTAGCATTTATTGGGTCCTTTTTTTGTATGTGTGACCTCAGAGCTTAAGATGGTCCCTATAACGATGACCCTATAAATGTTTGGGACAAGAGTGAACTCCTAGATAGGGCATGATGGATCTAGCTCCTGGTGCCACATCCGTCACTGTGAAAACAGCCCCAGCCTCTGAGTCCTGACTACCGTCTCAGCCCCCCTCTCTGCAGTGATCCTCAAACTTCACTTTGCAAAAGAGCCCCATGGATGCTCATTTCATGGGAAGACAGCATCCTTCTTTCCCTGCAAAGGATTGATTCAGTAGTAATCAATGCGTGATCGGTGATCAGATTTGTTCAGAGAGGCCCAGAGATGGGGATTGATCCCGGGTGCAGGAATCATGTCTGGAGAAAGAATGTGTAGGCTCCTAGAGAGAATAGAATGCAGCTCATTTATATTCTGAGATTTAAATAAGATATGGCAGAAGGACTCTTCATTCTGTTTGATTAAACCCACTCGAGGGTCCATGTTAGGGACACACAAAGACACATTAAAGACATTCTCCAAGCTCTACTCTATTTTTAGGATCTAGCTTAGAGTTCTAAATCACGGTACTACAGGAAGCCTAGAAAATGGGCTAGATACTCCTCCCACCCCACCAGGTTCAGCCCAGCAGAGCTGTCCAGTTAGTGTGTTGCAATTTTTGGAGGGCTTGTCTGCCCCGCGATTGGACTGTAAGTTTTGCAGTGCAGGGATTGTGTTGTTTTATTCTAGTCTTCTCAGAATCTAGCTTATCTACCTCCTAATAGATGTTCTGGAAATAGCTGTTTAATTAAATTCAATGAAATAGTTTTTTCATACCTCAGGAGACCAGTGAGCACATAGCTAGCACACAAATATTTGTAGACTGAACAAATGAACGTATTCCGGAACTCAAGGCACTCACCGCCCCTGGGAGGCAGGGGAGGAGGCATGGTGCCCTCCGTGCCGACCGCATGGAACCCACGGTCTAGGGGCCACCGCGCAGCCGAAGCAAGAGAAGCACGGCGATGAATCCACGGGACTTTATGGAAAAGTGACAGGACCATCAGTGGGGCTGTTAGGTGGAAGGGACTCCAGGACCAGGAACCAGCAGAAGGAAAGGCTGAGAGGAAGGAAATGCAGAGTATGATCTGGAGGGAGAGAAAAAAGCAGAAAGCTGAAGCTGGGAGACAGGCAGGGTATGGGGTGGGGATCGGAGCTCCAGCGCTGCACTGTACCCCCACCCCACCCCCTCAAAGCCCCTAGACCCCGGTGGAGAGGATGGGGCAGCGCCCATGCGACCCCCTCAGTCAGTCCACAGAGGTGGGGTGTCTACCGCACGGGTGGGCGCTGCGCACCCCGGGGGCGCTGTCTCCACCTCCAGCCCTGGCAGTGTCCTCACGCAGGGCGGGGCCCAGGCCGGGTGTTGTTGAGTCGCGGACCCCAGGGGGCATGACTAAGCCCTGGCAGCTGCGAGCAGGAGCGGCCAGGCGGGAGCGTGCCAAGTTATGAGACGATGATAACTCGGCCCCAGGCGTCTGAGGTCGTGCCCGTGGGCCGGGAGGGGCGCGGCGGGCGCCCCGAGGGCGGATAAAACGGGCCGCGCTGCTCCGGGGCCGCTTTCTCCGCGCGGTGGCTGCAGCGCTCCTCACGGGCGAGCGGCAGCTTGGGAGGGGAGGCCATCGGGGCGAGCGAGCGGGCACCTGAGCTTCCACTGAGCCCCCGCCGGGCGGACAGACCGAGCCCTGCGCGCGGCGGAAGCAGGCGGGGCGCCAAGACCCCTCTTGGGGACAACCAGGTGCAGGCTAGGGCGGGTGGGGCCGGGACAGAAGCAGGCGGTGGAAGGACAGGGGCATGGCGGGGGTGGCGTGCGCGCCGGTGGCCAGGCCCAGCCTGACCTCCATCTCCTCGGGGGAGCTGCGCAGCCTGTGGACGTGCGACTGCGAGCTGGCCCTGCTGCCGCTGGCACAGCTGCTGCGCCTGCAGCCCGGCACCTTCCAGCTGCGCGGCGACCAGCTCATGGTGTCCGGGCCTGGGGAGCCTGTGGCCGCCCGCGGGGGCTTCAACGTGTTCTGCGACGGCCTGGTGAGCCTCGACGGGCAGCTCTACCGCCTCAGCAGCTACGTCAAGAGGTGGGTGGCCTCGCCGCAGCCCCGGCCCGCCACCTGGTCCCCTCAGACACCACCCCACTGCAGTCCCTGGGAGCCCAGGCTGTTCTCGCTGCCTGTCACTCTTCCTGGACCCCCTCCTTCGTTCGCTTCTAAGTTTTCCTCATTGCTAATGTCACCCGAAGCCTGCAAGCTCTCTCCGCTTTGCACTGGCATTTTGCTGCTGCCACCGCTTGAAGCCACCCAGAAGGGCATCAGGGCTGGGCGCGACGAGGAGGGCAAGGTGGGATTCATTCGGCTCCTTAACTGGGTCAGATGCACTGAAATTGGGGGCACACCCTTTTAGGGGATGTCCGCAATATGGAGAGGCGCACACCCTGGCTTTGGATTTGGGGTGTGGGGGTGGGGAGGGAGGATGCACCATTCTGAGCACCGCCAGCTATCCAGCGAGGACACCTAGTGGAAAGAAGTGTGCAAAAGTCCAAAGTTTCCCATCTTTGGCCTCCCTTAGTGTTTCAAAAATATAGAAACAAATAGATCATGACTGAGAAGGGAGCAAAGCCTCTGGGTGTCCCGCCCAGGACCGTGTGGGCTGTGGCGTGCTCAGACAAGTTCTGGGAAAAATATGAGCAATGAGCGTGCTTCCAGGAGCCTGGCACGAGGCTGGGGCCAAACCTGCAGCTTTGTTTGGATGGAGGCCCCCAGGGTGCTTAACTGCTGTGGCCAAAGTGCCCGGAGCCCTTCTTGGTGGACACATGAAGCTGGCAGGGATGTGGGCCATCCATCTGCAGCAGGCCTTGGTGCCGTGGGGTAGAGGAGGAGGGCACTTCATGCCTGATTCTGCACGGTCGCAGGCCTCCCGAGGTCACCCTGGGGAAGGGGCTGCAGTGTTGCAGTGTGAAGCCCTCTTGCACTTTTGTGCTGTGGGCGGAGTGCCAGGAAGTGGCAAATGCAGTCTGGAGTTTGATTCGGAAATGAGTGAGCGGCCAGCTATGAAGATATAGTGCTTTTGCCATAGGAAAGACAGCATGCTGTGGGTGGGACGGAGCCAAGAGGGGCAAACAAACAAAATGAGATATTTAACATGCCTTCTTCAGAGCTGCTGGGAGAAAAGCCTTGCTTTTCCAAACAAAGATAGTGAGGGCTTTGCATGCCTGAAAAACCACTCCCCAGCAAGACTGTCTCCCTTTCTTAGTGAAATGAAAATTCCTAACCATAAGCAGGGAACCGTGGGAGGAACTGAGTCAGAAATCAAACTTGCAAAGATTTAAAAGGGAGTTAACCATTGCGTTTGAGAACAGGATATGGAAAATAAGTGTCCAGAATTAATTGAAGCCATAGGTTAGGCTTTTGACAGAACCAGCTCCCCCAATCGTAGCAAACAGTGCTACAAAATTTAAAATGATTTTCAAGTCTGTCATTAAACTCCTGTTTTGACACCTCCTACACAAAAGAAAATGAAACAACAGTGATTCCCTGGCAGCTTAGAGTCTAGAATAAACAACCAGGCCACAATGACCAGGTGACAGAGACCAAGGTGCAAACTCAAGACAACAAATTACAAGTTCTCCTTGTATAAGCAATCAAGTGAGGGCTTTTGTGCCCTGGGAACTAGCAAGGAATCTCTGGAAATGAGTGCGGTGATGGGAGGCACAATCTCTCTTCCTCGGGGAGCACATAGCAGGGAGGTAGCTTTTCTTCCTTCCTTCTTCCTTCCTCCTTCCTTCCTCCCTCTTTCCTTCCTTCCTTTCTTCCTTCCTTTCTTCTTCCTTCCTTTCTTCCTTCCTTCCCTTCCTCCCTCCCTTCCTTCTTCTTTTTTTTTAAAAACAATCTCTGGCCAGTTTTATTAGAGAAAAGGTTTGCGTGATTTTCTTTTCACTAGTCTTCACGATTCTAGAGATCTCAGAATGTCCGGGATCAATGGCAGTCGGGGTGCACACCCTATAGTATTTTCCACATGCTGTGCTCAACGTTATTGTCACTGGCGAGGCGGCCGGCAGTTGTGAGAGTATATGGCATAGCCCTGTCTCAGATTTCCTTGAGGCTGAGCAGCCAGTGAGGCTGAGCAGGCAGTGAGGACAACCAGATTTGCTTTGCCTCTTCTACGGTCTGCAGAGGCGGCCGATCCCTCAGCATATGCTTTCCACTTGTCATAATGAGTTGGAGCCTAGAGTTGATGGACTTCAGCAACTTTTTCATCTTCTTTTTGGCCACCATATTCCTGTCTTAGGTGTGGGATGGCTTCTAACTAAGAGCAGCCACCAATGGTTTGAGATTGAGAAAGACAAAATTATTCTCAATCATGTTGGACTATAGAGCTTTTGAGAATTGTATGCAGACCATTTCCCAAGAAATGCATATTTACACCCAAATTTGTTGACCGCTCATGTAGTTCATGAGATACCTGGATCCCGGTTAAGAACCCTTGCTCTATTAATTAATTCATTTTTTAAAATTCAACAAAATTTGACAGAACCAGCTGCCCCAATCATAGCAAAGAGTGCTGCAAAATTTAAAATGATTTTCGAGTCTGTCATTAAACTCTTGTTTTGAACACCTCCTACACAAAAGAAAATTGAACAACAATCGTCCTCTGGCAGCTTAGCATCTAGAATAAACGGGTGTGTGGGATAAGCCCACAGTGTAATTAAGATTTCTTTTTGAGTCTTCAGAAGTGTGTACTGTAGCTCTCCTGAGGTCTTTCGCCAAGGAACCCCAAAAGGCCAAGAGCCGCTGACCTTAACATTCATATGATCATTCACTCAGAAGCAAGAGGGCGATTTGGGCAGCCCTGCTTACTCAGATTCATTTTCTGAAACTTGAACATTTTTCTAAATACATACTTACTAAATGAACGAAGAAAACTTCTGGTGGTGGCACAGTTTAGGGATGGCTACCAAGGACTTTAAAACTCTTTCGAGAGCCTACTTGAAAAATATTTGTCCTATTTCATTGGATATGTGGCAAGATCTTTATTGTTATTTTTTTCTTTCAAGGTCAAGGTTTCCACCCTTGTTACAAACAAAACTTGCTCAGGATACTAGGTACATGTAATGGTCATCCAAGGAGCTCTTCATTCAATACTTGAAAGTCCAAATCACCATTAACTATGGCATGTGCGTGCACACACACACACACACACACACAAACACACATATGCAGGCCCCATTTTTTTCCCGTAAAGCAGTCTCTTGGTGAGGTGTGATGGCAAATGTTTGGCATAGACGACCCCTAATCCCTTCTTTTTGGTGGTCGCCTGGCATGAAAGAAGTTGCTCAGGTAATAAAAATCAGTACAACAATAATAATGGTGGCTGATACTATTTACTTGAGTACCAGGAATGGAGCAAAGTATTTCACAGGTACTATCTCACAAAAGCTTACAAAATCTGCAGCGGTGCTGTTTCCCTTTTTACAGGTGGGAAAAGCAGGACGCAGACAGCTCAAGCAATTACCTAAGTAAGGTGCTGGTGAGATAAGAGCCAGTAGCACTGCCAGGCTCTAGTGCCTATGCTTTTAGCAAATTGCCTAGGACCTGAAATAATTCTGCCTTCTCACTCATTTCCTGAATCTACAAATAAATAACTGAAATTGCATCAGCCAGTGCACATCTTGTTCAATCTGCCTAAAAGAGGAAGTAAGTGCAGTGGTTTTAAGGAAGCTACCAAAAGCAGAGCTACGGCCTGCCCCCGCCCATCCTGTTAGATGGGTGACAGTCACACCCACCTCGGGGCAGCCACCCAGGACAGAGAGTGCAGGCGAGGTGGAGCTGGGACTCACAGGGTAAAGTGAGGACAGAGTCAGGCTGGAACACACGTGGAGTTTCACTGGGGGAAGCCTCACCTGGCCCCGAAGCGGGCAGTGCTGGGTTCTGTGTGGCGCCCAGGGCCAGCTCTCAGGAGGGATCCCGACTCGAGGCTGGGAGGCGCAGAGGATGTGGCCTTAGATGTTGGTAACCTGCCCAGGACAGCAGGACACATAATGATAATGATGCAATAATAACCATCCATCCATGTATTGGGCTACAATTTTTATGACACCCTGCAGAGGTGGGGAACCTGCGGCCTTCTGATTTCAAGATTGTTCCTTTTTAAGCACCAAAGGAGACAAGAAAAGCTTCATCTTTCTCTGCTGCATCCCTTTTAACAAAATGATTTGTTCTGTAAAATTTGGATTCAGTCAAAAGGCCACACTCAAGGTCCTAGAAGGCCACATGTTGTCTTAAGGCCCCAGGTCCCCACCCCTGCCAGGTTCTGCTGTTTACTAGCTGAGTGGCCTTGGGAAATGTACTTAATCTCTGTGGGACACCATCTCCTCATCTGGAGAATGAGAAAAGTAATAATAATAATAATAATAATAATAATACCATCAGCCTTATAGGATTGTTATTCAGGATTAACATTTGTAAAGTCCTTAAAATAGTTGTTATTGGCACATATTGATCATTTGACGAATGTTAGCTTTTGTATTATAATTAAGCAGTCTCAAAGCCAAGCTTCTTACACACATTATTTAATCTCTTAGCCACCTGTGGGGTACCTTTTGTACCCCAGATTTTACAGGTGAGGAAAATGAATTTCAGCAAAGTTAAAACTCTAGCCGAGGTCACAGAGACAGAAATCCCTCTCATATCTGACGATTCAAAAGCCACATGTCACCTTGCCTTCTTTCCTGCCTGCCCTCCTTGGGAGCCTTGCTCTGGATTCGTACCAACCACACTCTGGTCTGACTCTGCTGTCAGCTCCCCTGGTCCTGGCCACATGCGTGCCTGTCTGCCTGGATGCAGCCACCCGCAGTCCCCAAGGCTGGGCTAAGCTGTGACTCCTCCTGGGGTCTTCAACTCCTTCCTGCTCTTGCCCACCTCTTGGGAGTGTGTTTGTCCTGACAGAACAATCTCTCTCCTGTTACCTGTCTCACCTCAACACGTGGCTCTACCTTCAGGCCCCTCCCTCCTTGGTCCCTTTTGTTTAAATGACCGGGACAGAACCTAGTGGAGCTTGGACACATGAATGCAGAGAACTATGCGTTTCTCTGGCATTTATATGTCCCTGTGAGTGGCAGGGACCCTATCTCAGACCAGTGCTTCTCAAACTTTAAATGAGCATTAAAGTCTCCCAAAGATCTCATTAAAACACAGATTCTCATTAAATAAGACTGGGGAGGGGCCCAGATTCTGCATTTTCACAAGTTTCCAGGTGATGCCGGTGCTGTTGGTCTAAGGACCACACTTTGAGCAAAAAGGTGAACTTATCATTTCATACTGAAATAGTGTATTTTCTTATCTGTTTCCTCAATAGATTCTCTGCTTCTTGGAAGCAAGACTATTTCCTTTGTCATCTTTGTGTCCCCAGGGCCCAGCACAGAGTAGGTGCTCAGTAAATGTTTATTGCATCCACGAATGAATGAACCATTCTCTGCCCCATCTCGGAGTTTCACACATACTGTGTCAATATTTGCTTAATGAATGGATGGATGAATGAACATGGTATCCTTGAATAATGTCTGTGTGAGCTACAGACATCAGAGGGATAAGTAGGAAAATTTTACTTAATTTCACTAGAGTTAGGGCAGAAGGAGGAGGGAGAAGTAAAAGAGAAGGAATTATTTGAGAGCTTAGAGTGAGGCTCTGCATAAGGCAATCCCGCCAACACTGGAAACTCATGGCAGGGGCATCCTGCTTGCCCCCAAGAGTAAAATGTCCCTGCAAGCTTTTTGTTAGCATCACAGCAGAGGATTATGAAAGCTGCAAGCAATTTCTGGGCTTTCTGCACAGACTATTGCAGTGTGTATTCTTTTTCTCTGCTCCACTGCCCATACATTTTTAGATGATGCACAAACACACACACACAGACACACACACACACATACACACACCCTTTAGGTGGAGGTCATGAGTTTGAATTCCTATTTGTCTTTGAGCAGAAAATTATTAGAGCCAATGGTAAATTTGGGGCAGCTTTGAAAGGTGGGTGTCTTAGAGGGGAGTGATCTTTCAGCCACTTCTGATTTGCTAGAAGCAAAACACAGTGCTCTTCCTTGGTCCCATCTTTCAGATGTTGCCTTCATTAAGCTTTCCCTTTGGCCTTCCAAACTGGAAAAATGAGGAAAGAAATTAGAGCAGGAAAGGAGAAACTGTTGCTCATTTCTCACATACTCATATTGTTCTCATTTCCTGGTAACTCAAATGAACACAGCCCTGGTTGAAAATCAGAAGCTTATAGAACTTCACTCAGTGGGTGTCAAGTTGTCCAGGATTAAAGACGCTCATAATGTTTATCGAGCACCTGTTATGGGTCCAAGTACACATGTCTACATTACACGTACTGCATTCAATCATCATGGGGAAGGAAATACTGTTATGGCCCTTTTACAGAGGAGGGAACAGGTTTAGAGAGGTTAAGGAACTCACTTAAGGTCACAGTGAGCTGTGCCTCTGGAACTGAGTTCATCTACCCAACAAATTAGGACACGAATTAGATCTTATTTTGAAACACTGTGCTTCCCTCTACATTGTCCTGCCTTTTAATCTTTGGATTGAAGCCAGGCTTAGAAAGGTTCAGCCTAGAACCATTTAGGGGATAGGGTAAAAGCAATGAAGAAATGAGAGTTTAAAGGAACTGTCTTTCTTAAACTGTTTGCTTTTCATCCCTAATGATAACTTCAACAAATATAATAAATATTCAATACACAGAGGCAATATTCGCATGAGTCATTCTGAAATATTCACGATTAAAGATCAAATAACTAGTCCCTAATGTAATCTACTAAGGCTCATTTTGAACTAAAATGAGTGATTAAGTGACAGATACTTAAATACCTGTGTGACTTAACAACTAGATCCTCCAATCTTTTTGTATTTTAGGGACTTAGGTATCTAAATTTTATAACAGTAAATTTCAAAGGAATGCTCAGATTTATTTATTTATTTCACTAGAATTTCAAGTTGTTCAGCAATTAGACCATAACTGGGAGGCTGTAGATGGATGAATTAATGAGGTATTTCTTCTTTGTGGTCTGGTTAGAGATAGCTTATTAAGCAGGGATCTTGCCACATCTCTTGTCTGTAAATTCTGGTATCAGAGCTCTCCTATAAGCAGCATTTTCACACATCTGTGGTGCAGTGATAACTGGCATGCTCTGTCATGAGGTTTACAGCCTGTTAAGGTCCTACAAATGCCCCCGAATCATCAAAGGCAGATTAAATTATGTTGCACATAGTTTTATTATTAAGGGTGTTTTATTAAATTCAGACTCCAAAAACAGATAATTCATGCACAGGTTATGCATTACGCTCAAAATGTGACTTCTCTGATCATGCCAAATAACAGCTCTGCAAGTCCTACAGCCTTCAGAAAGGCCTTCTCACGGGATTCTAGGGAAAGCTGAATGTTCTCCCAAGCAGTGATCATTTTTCTAAGATGAGATTTTTATCTTTTTCCTTTAAGCTGTGGGTTCATTGGAAGAAAATTCGATGATGTCAAAATCCAATGGTATCTCCCATAGGATGTCAATCGTTTTGTAGGCAGAGGGACATACTGCACTGTCATTTGTGTCATCGGAAAAGTCATCAGAATTTGCAGATTTTCTGGGTGCATTGTACACAAACACCATGTGCTTGACTACTGATACTGAGAGAATAGAGGAATCACCTTGAGAAATATAGTAAAGTGCTGAAATGACAACTTACCTCCGTGATAAACAGGGAGGTGGGAGTATGTGAAGCCCACCTTGCATGGATCACAGATGGCACCTCGCCCTGCCCCAGCATAACGACTATTTTTTGATGTTTGTACCATGCAGACTTGCCCTTTTCCTCCTCTGTGACTGCAGGGTCCCCCCTCTATCCCTCCGCATCCCCACATCCCTGTGCACCCACAGACTTCACCTGCCTCTCCTCAACCCCCTTCCCAGGCCCTGCTGCCTGCCTGTCCTGTGCCAGGTCGCTGGCAGCTGACTAGATGGATGGCAAGTGGGGTGATGGGTGAGGACAGGGGACCCCGTGCTATCCCTCCACGCCCCCTTCCTAGGCTCGGAGCCCCTCCGGGGTAATACGGCTCAAGTGAAGGCCTACCTGGTGCCCAGACATCGGGGGCTTAATGAATGCTGTTGAGGGAATGAAGGAATGAATGAGAATGAATCAGCTCAGCAAAAGGCGGTTCCATTTTTCTGCTGTCTCCTTTGCTTCCTTTCTCCAGTACTTTTTGACAGTTGGTCGGTTGGGACAAAGAAGGACAGGAAAATCTCTCCCAGCTGATGTGGAGCACACACAAGGGCCCTTCCCCTGGGAGTTCCGAGGCGTCCCCACCCCACCCCTTTCCCTCCTTCTGCCCAGGTGAGGGCGGGGTGGGGCAGGGGTGAGGAGGAACCCTGCAGAATCGGGGTCTGCATTCCTCGGTTCATTCCCTTGTGAGGCCCCTGGGCCCGCCCCTCCTCCATTCCCCTCGTCTGCCCTGCTTCTTCCCTCCCCACCCCACAGCCTGAGCACCAGCCCCTGCACCCCTTTTCATTCCCTGGAGCACTCTAGCCCCGTTCTCCCTCCCCACGGGGACGAGCCCAGAAGCTGCCACCAGGGCAGAGGGGAGGGCCCGTGGTGGTGGAGACTGCTTTAAAAGCCTGGGGAAATAGGAGGCAGGAAGCATTTTAGAGTCTCCATCAGGGGTCAGGTTTTAAAAGCTCTCAAAATCAGGTCTGACAATCCCAGCAAAAAGATAATGACATAGATTTGTAAGAAACCAAGCTGGGAGACAGCAGAGTGGAAGCCGTGCTTTCCTGCCTCGGGGTGGATATTCTGCCACATGCTCTTAACCCGAGCCGGGGTCACTGCCTGTGCACGGCCCCTGCGAGGCGGTGCTGGGAACAGGGTGCAGAGGTGGTGCTGGGAACAGGGTGCAGGTGTGTGTGGCGGTGACGCCCGGAGGACTGTGGCCCCAGCTTCCCGCAGCAGCCGTTTGCTCTCCAAAGCTGTGATTTTCACGTCAGGCCCTGAAGGACAACCAGCTGGAAAGAAGGGCTCAGCGCTGTCATGACGAGATGTAAGATGCAGACACGCGGCAGTGTAGCGAAGGCAGCCCTTGCTGTCGGTTCAGCGGCCACTTGCTTTGTGTGGATGCTCTCAGCTGTCAGTGGGGACCCAGCTCGGGGTTTCAGAGAGACTGTGGCAGGCGCACCCGCCACTCAGCCTGCCTCCACCCTCGCTGCATCTGAGCTGGAGTTTAGTTAGAAAATGAGCCATCTTCTTGAAGGAAGCTAATTTGCACTGGGGTCTTTTTATCTACAATGCCGCAGGGACATAGAAAGGCTGCTTGGAAGGCTTGTAGGGCCAGGAGAGAAAGCTAACATGCTTGGATGACAGAGTGGAAATTCAGAAAGATCTTCCTAGGGTGCAATAATGAACGAAAACCAAGGAGGCTAAATTTATAGGAATATGGACAAAAATCCAACATCGGTTGTTTTTGTTTTTTAATTGCACAAGCTCAGGAGAGGGGAGATACGAATTAGTAATAGTTCATATGAATATTGGTTGATTGTGTAATTTATGGAGAGGGCTGGATTTATCCTGAGATTAGAGAGGGAAATAGGGAGGAGAAGGAAAGAAAAATTCCAGACCCACCAGTCAGACAGCATGACTCCACTGGAGAAGACCCAGCTAATTCCACTTGTTGAGTGTAATTCATTCTTGATCCAAAAGGGCGTAGAGCTCTTACAGCTTCAAATGAACTCTTACAGCCCAAATGATAGATAATACCCACCATCAGCTGGTAAAGGCTGCACTGGAGAGCCAAGCATTAACGCCAGGCCACCCCACGGCCCACGGCCACCTTTGAACTGCACACTGATCCCTCAGCCCATCGGCTGTGACCAGAGGAAGGAGATTTATCTGTATGGTACAAAATATGGTGACCTCTGTAAAGACACACTTTAGGGGACTTTCCTCAGAGATCTGTGGCTGTGGCAGGCACCTGTCCAGTATGTCCCCTTCCTGACTTAGATGGAAGGGTACATTAATTACATTTGCAATTATCTCTGTTTTTTCCCAGGTATGTGGAACTGACCAACTACTGTGATTATAAAGACTACAGGGAAACCATATTGAGCAAACCAATGCTGTTCTTTATTAATGTACAGACCAAAAAAGACACTTTAAAAGGTAGGTATCTAAATATTTTTGGTTCGGTTCTGCCTTGCCAAGCTGTGCTAAAACACAGCACAAGCCTGCAGAATAAACCCCTAAATGATCTGGGGGAAGAAGCCCCTGTCTCCCAGCTTCTTTCCTACTTCCTGTCTAGGCAGGAAGTGACTTGATATTCTTGTCCTTCAAGGATTGCAGAATTGACTGGAGTGATGAGGTTGATATATAACACACCCTATCACATATCAAACACTTACTATGTCTGAGACATGTTCTGATGTAATGAATTGGCACAACAGTCCTGCAAGGCTTATCATCCAAATGGGGATGTGTTTTGAGCATGAATGTCATCAATGTTAATAATCATTCTGGGATGAAGGTATAAACTGTGAGTGACGCAGGCAAACTAGGATGCAAGGTCATCCTAACTAGGCAGTACTTACACTGCCTAGTTTTATAGGTGAGAAAATTAAGATAAAGAAAACAATTAGCTGCTATTGATGCTTTTATGTTTCATGCTATGGTGTCAGAATTTCATGTTTAGACACATCTTTTTATTGTTTCTTCCGAGAAATCAGATTAACTGGTAGCAACTATATTAACCCAAATTCCAGTATGAAGATGCCTCCATCTTCCCTTCCTCTTCCTGCCCAGAGTGACATGTGAGGAAAGTCATGGGCATAATGTTCCGTGACAGAGGTAGGATTTCTTACACTTGCTTCTAGATAACATTCTTAAAATGAGTCCAAGGTAATAAGAAATGATCTACAAATTTCAAATAGACTTCCCCGAACATTCGCTCTCATTCAGATGTGTGCAGCTCTCTCTGCTCATTTAATAATAAAAAATCATAATGTTCTCTCCAGAGGAGAGGTCAGGAACAGAATGCACGGGAACAAGCAACACTCATTACAGCGTCTGAGGCCCGCATGTTCTCTGGCTTGACGATGACCAGAAAACCAGATAGTTCTCCAGGAACATAATTCACAGCTGCGTCAAGTACACCTCCCGCGTCGTCTCTCAGGAGGAGTCTCAAAGAGGAATGAGACCGCTCCATCTAATGTTTTAATGAATGTACAGGGAGTGGTACGAGGAGGTATTTGTGGGTGGCCTACAGAAAATATGCAGTCGTACACCAGCTACTGTGGAAGGAGGTACAAAAACCCAGTACTGGTTAATTGTAATAATTGTAATAAAACAAACAGACTCTATGACATAGAAGCCTATAAGATGGTCAATTTTAAATTGAGAAATTGCGATTAAGGCAACATGCCCAGCCCCGCTGCTATTCTAAACTGTACTTCTGTCCAAATTAGAAAAAGCCACCATTTCCTCAAGGGAATTACTAATGGTTCCCAGAAATTTGCCACTCTATGTACAAATAGACAATGTCTGCAAATGTGAATGGCATCGTCTGTGCAGTGCACAACCTGCCCAACCTGCACCGCAGCGTGCGGTGGCCCTGAGTACTTAATGAGACTCGCAGTCTTGGTTTGGTTTGTTTGAAATGTAATTCAGGGTATGAAAGGGCTTGCTTGCTTTATTTATCCCTTGTCCCAAAGAAGATATGAGACAGTTTATATCTAAAGTGCCCCAAAATATAATTTGGGAGGAAGAAAAACATGGGTAAGAAAAATAAGATGAATAAGATTAGTTTTAAATGCCTTCCTTGAGGATGTAAATGCTTGTTATTGGTGGACTAGAGGTTTGACTCTGAGATATCGCAAAGCCAGTGTAAAACATTCAGTTTTCAAACCAAATAATGGCTGGTCCATGGCCTTCCAACAGAGGAAGAAACGTAGGTATCTCTGTGTCTCCCTGGACCAAACACTGAGTACTTATGGACATGGAGCCTGATTCTGGGACTGGAAAAGTTAAGAGGTTGCTGGTTAATAATATTTTATATTTCATAATAAGTAAACTTTCCTTTTGCTCAAATTATGTAGAATTGGACATAAAGGGTTGCCAAACAAAATAAGAGAAACAACGAACTATCTGCCAGGACAGAGATGTGGTATTATTTAAACAAGGGAGGAACACTTTCTCCCACTTGGGCTTGTGTTAGGGGAAGAGGCAGGGAGGAGAATCAACCTCAAATTGTCCTGATCCTTGGAACCCGAGACCAGCCATTTGGCAGAAAGAATGCCCGGTCTCTGGAGAGGCTGGGGAGAGAGGGGTACAGGGTGAGGATGGGGGTGTGGGATGAGAGCATGGGGCAACCTCCTTTCCTGGACTTTGATGATATTCTGCTTTGCAAACGTGGAAGCGTTGGGGAGAGCCAAGTTGTGATTTAAATATCCAGCAAGGCTGTCTCGATTTTTCACTTTCTTCCCCCACGCTGGATACATGCTGGGGAGGCAGAGTGCTAATTATAGAATGGAACTTTTGATTTCTGAGGCTTGCATGACAAACTGCAGCGGGGGGCTGGTTGGGGGGGGGGCGCGGCCGAGGGAGGGACCTGATTGTCTAACCTGCTTTTACAATAGCCCAGAGCTTCCTTTAAAGCCACAAAATTCTCAGAAACATTTCTAGAAATCTGGTTAGGCTTTGCAATAAGGAAGGCTATAAATGAATAAAATCTCCAGAGAAGCAGGGATCCACTGCTTTAGCAAATCCTAAGAAGCAGGTTTATGGCACAGGGACGCACTTCTTTCTGAACTCTGCGTGCTAATTTCTAGAAAGGACATACGCATTTCTGGTGAACACGAGGCACCCCAAGATAAGAAGACAGATAGAGCAAGGGATGGACATGGTCATCTCCTCAGTGATTGGGGAAAGCTACCGGCTTCAGGTAAGCCTTAGCCCATGGGAGCCCAAGGCTGCCAAGCACACGGAAGGGGCCTGGGCATTTCGTGCCAGGGCTGAGTCCCCAGGACCTTAACTGCATCCGGACACTTTGTTCTCTATTGCAGCGTTATTGCTGCCAATAAATGAGCTTAGTTTTTAGTAACTTATTAGAAATGACATGAGAATAAATGTAACGTTGGCCAAGTAATTCAAAACCTTTAGATGGAATGTGACATAAATGCAAAGATTTGCTTATAAAAAATAAAGACAACAGTTAAAAAATATCTGTCAGAGTGAAAGGGAAATTAGGAGTGTGACATTTTGGGTCACATTTGGACTGTTGTTAATTCTATAACGTCAACATGATAGCTATGCCCATGAAGTCAATTAAATGTCTCTCTCTTTCAGTTTGATTTTCAAGAGGCAGTGAAGAATTTTTTCCCTCCAGGAAATGAGGTGGTTAATGGAGAAAATTTGAGCTTTGCATATGAATTCAAAGCTGATGCATTATTTGATTTCTTCTATTGGTTTGGGCTCAGCAATTCCACTGTGAAAGTGAATGGAAAAGTTCTGAATTTGTCAAGTACAAGTCCAGAAAAGAAGGAGACAATTAAGTTATTTCTGGATAAAATGAGTGAACCTTTAATCAGAAGAAGCAGTTTCTCTGACCGAAAATTCAGTGTGACTTCCAGAGGTACGTTAAAAATTCTCAAGAACATTTGGAAGGTAGTTAACTAAAAGGGTAGAATAACGTAATGAAGAGGTAGTCGATTAATTGAAAAGGCAAGACCTATCAATAAAAGGAAATATCATACAATTCAGAAAGTAAGAAGTGAGACATGTTTACTCCCAAAAAGAAATAGTGACTTTTCCTTTTAGGCTCCTTTAAGTTTTCTGACATAGTGGTTATATTGTGCAGTATACCCAGAAAATAATTTTAAAGATTATTATTAATTTAAATTAGTATGAATGCTCATTTAAATATTATTGGCAATAATTTAAATCTCATGGAAGAATGCTGTTTTCCCCAAGTGCACATCTGGACAGCAGAATGTTAATGAAAATGATTAGTTGAGGGAGGGTTCTCCAGATTTTGTAAGGCCACCAAAGAATAAGTCTCGAGAAGGCTACATTTCATAAACTATAAATGACACGGCAGGTTCTTGATTTGGACCCCCATGTGGCTGAGACAGGCGGCATCCATCCCTGCTCGTCTGGATGTGTCGTCTGTGGAGCCGTCCTCTCTGTCTCGGGCTAGTCCCGGCTGGAGAGCCACTTCCTCGAATCAGGACTCCTGCTGCCACGTGCAGCAAAGCACCGTTCTCGGTGAAGCCGCAATGTTATCAAAGTTCAGATGTAAAATACAGTCTTCGTTAACTGTGTTTATGACAGTTGCTTTCTTCCAATGTTTATAGCAAATATGCTCATATCTAGCTATTTATTATCCTGGAAGTGGTCTCTCTCTTCCTCTCTCCCTCTCTCTCCTTCCCCCTCTGTCTCTGTCTGTCTCTGTCTGTCTTCATCTCTCTCTCTATTCCCCCCTCCTCTCTCTCTCTCTCTCTCTCTCTCTCTCTCTCTCTCTCTCTCGTCTCTGTCCCTCCCCCATCTCTGTCTCTATCTCTGTCTATCCCCCTCTCCCTCCCTATCTCTCATCTCTGTGTCTCTGTCTCTCCCCCATATCTGTCTCCATCTCTGTCTCTCCCCTTTTCCCTCTCTCCCTCTCTCTCTGTGTCTCTCTGTTCGTCTCTCTCTCCGCAATGCTTTCGCTTTCTCTGTCCAGGAGTTTCTCACGAAGATGCCTTGTGCTGTGCTCCATTGCAGCCTTGGGGGGCATTATACTCTGATCCTTTTGGAGGGGAGATTAATTTGCCCTCTTGAGGCAGCATCACAGGTTCTGAGTCCTTCCTCTGACACTCTCATCCTCGCACACTGGCCACAGCAGCCTGGGCGGGGCTCACCCTGTGTCGTGTAGGCTGCCCAGGGCATCCACCGCCGCCTCAGGGACACCAAGGAACATGTGAACTTGGGCAGTGCTTCCTTGAAAGTTTGCTCTGAGCCAGCTCTGGGGCCACTTCCTCTCTGGAGCGGGATCCTCCCTGGAAGCCGTCATCATGCACTGCAGATGGCACAGCCAAGACACACCTGCTGCCCGTCACTCAGGCAGAGCCTGGCTCCTGTGCCTGTGGAACACGGGGCCACCAAGGCTGCTAACCCAGCTCTGTCCCCTGCAAAAGCTGGCCTCTGTCCTTAGCATCTATTCCCCAAATGTGGGACTTTTGCCATCAAGTGAGAAAGAATACATGCAGCTCACCACAAATCTAGTCCAGCCGGCAGGAAAGCAAGTGACAATCATGTCCCACTGAAAAAGAAAAAACAACATGTTTCTGTTTAGCCTTTTGAGTTTTTCTGAGGAAGCCAGGATTCTCTATTAATTATTAAAATAGCTATGTTGCGTGCATTTTAAAGACACTGTTGGATTTTGGGTTTTTCTTTTTTTTTTTTTTTTTTGCAATGATGGTAATAATGCATGCCTTGTTTACTGTTTTTTAGGTTCAATAGATGATGTTTTTAACTGCAATCTGTCACCCAGATCATCTCTGACAGAGCCTCTTTTGGCAGAATTACCATTTCCGAGTGTTCTGGAATCTGAAGAGACGCCCAACCAATTCATTTGATTGGACTGAACATTGTAGCCGTTGCTCCTACACCCAGGCCTGCGCCAGACTGCAGGGGTGGAGCAGGGGCGGAGGTGGGAGGTGGGCGGAGGTGGGAGGCGGGCACTCCCATGCTTGCCGGTCCCTGACTCCTCCATGGCTTCTATGGAGGACTCCTTTCTTCCACTTCCATGGGTGTGATGCCCTGGAAAGCCCCATGCAGCTGACTCCCTTAAAGGTTATGGTTACCAGGATGGAAGGGCCTCGGCCCCATGGCCTTGGGGATGGGGAGATATCTCCTACTTTGAGCACTTCTCCAAAGAGGCAGAGGAGCCACGGAGTCCTGCCACCCAGAACGTTTTGCTTAGCAAGAAAAAACACATGCAGCTCACTGGAAATCCCCGTTTCCTGGCAGCCTTTTTGGGGGATCATCTGACTTGGGTATTGACCCATGACGCTTCAGAAATCAGTGTCATGACTTGGGCTCTCCGACTTGGGACAACCTGTTTGGACTCAAACGCAGCAAGCATGGAGTCAGTGGTGCTTTTCTCTTGCAAACCTGGCTGGGCAAAAGCCTATGCCATCCTTCATTGGAAGGCAGGTGTGTTTTTCGTCCTGCCCACACAAAACCTTAAGGTAAAGATAAAACATTCAAGGTAAAGTTCACGGTAGGACTGGCCTGGTTGCGAGGATGGTAACTTTGCCACCCACTGCCTGACATTTGAACTCCCCGGGCGTCCCTTTTAATGAAGTGACCCATGTGGAATGGTGCCAGGTGATGTGATGCCAGATAATGACAGAGGAAGGGTAATGGACAGGTAGCGTCCTCCTTATTGAAAGCACATTTGCCAGCTGGGTATTTTAAATAAGCTTTTAGCCATCGTAACACTAAAATCAAGCTAGAAGAAAGCTATACCGTTACCATAAGACGTTGTTACATCAATGCATTTTTCATCTCCTTGCTGCAATGGAATTCTTCAAAAGGAAAAAAAATCATCCTATCTACATATAAAAAGCTGCATGAATGAGTCACTACGTATGATTATAATGAGGAAGATTTATGGGTCCTGAGTGTAACATTTCTATCTTTTTAAAAAATGTGTTCCTGTATTGCACATTTTGATAACACTACTGACGATCTTTTCATTTATATTTGACATATTATGGTACTGCATTTGCACAATTAAAACTTTTCTTAGCATTCAACCTACAAGTTGATTAAATTCGTGACCGAGGGTGTGTGTGATCTTTCCATCGTGGTCTGCAGGTGGTATATTTGCCTTGTAACTTACTGAACTGCATTAAGACCTGTAGTTTTCATAGCCACTTTCTCAAGAAGAACCTTTTGAAGAACAAGGCTATGAAGTGTTTAGAGAAAGGAAAGAAAATGTGATACTGTTCTTTCAGAAAAGGGGAATGCTGCTTAATAACAGAAGAGGATACACATTTGTTATTAAAATCAGTAAAAAATAAAGAGTATTAACAGTAAGATAAGTTTTGTACCAGTGCAAACAAACCTTAGGTAGATATGAAATATTAAATACTTCCCAAAGGAGATAAAAACTCTATTCACAAAATTGACAAACAGGATTTTTTTTTTTTAAGTAGGGAAATTGAGAAAAACATCAGTATCGCCCCAGGAATGGACTAAAGATCTAGAAGGTTTCTTTCATCATTAAAAACTTTTTTTCAGTCGACACTGAACCAAATGCATCCACTTATTCATATTCACTTAGCAAAATTTTATTGACTGCCTATAAGGAAATTTACACTGTGCTAATGTATTTTTATTAGCAAATCACAAAGAAGTCATATTGTGCTATCTTTAAAACTGATGAAAATCTAGGAACAGATCTTCCTTGGTAAAAGAGCTCTCATTCTGGGTATAAATGGGACCTAATGCAGTATTTTAACCACTGAAGGTCAATAGAATATGTAGGACAGCAGTGACCTCCATACATTCAATTCATTTCCATTTATTCAACAGATGCTTGAGTGCCCACCACGTGTTGTGGGTATGTACCAGGTGGATGCTGGCACATTAAGGTGCCTAAAGCGTGATGCTTGCTTTCAAGGGTCTTCTAGTCTTATAAAAGAAAGACCAGTGTACAAGCTAATAAGACCAATACAATAAGTTCTATGAGAGAAATTCAAAAAGGAAATGCTTATGATCTAGTTTTGGAGATAAAATCAATGACATATAACTGTAAAATTTAGTTTCAAAACAAATATGTGAGGATTGATTGATCCAAGTGGTTGACTTACCCAAGTTCTCTGTGACATAGGAGGCTATTCATTTATTCCAACAAGAGTGTAAGCCCCGAAATTATTTACAGAACGAAGGCATTTTTTTTCCTCATTACCTGATAGTCATAGTTTGATTTTTGGCTAAAGGATAATATTACCGACTTCATTTTCTACCTTAATTATCAGCTCGAACTTTTTTTACCATTTGAAATATTCAATTTATCCTCCAAGAGCAAAGTTATGCCCCTATTGAAGAAATTCAAAAGAATGTGTGCGTCAATTTCTGAAGGAAGTTTCTAAAGAATTTCAAAAATGCTTCAAGCATTGGCAACACCATTAGAATAAATTATTACTTTAAAGCAGAGAACGTTCATTTGGGTGGACAAGGGCTGGTATAACAGATTTGAAATGAGAGTTCACACTTGATATTCATTACTTGTGCAAACCTGAAAGGAGCGCTAACTATGGAAACATTGGTGATTACCCATGGCTGGCCCAGCCACTCGCTCTGTAAGATGTCAGAGAAGGGTCAGGGAGAGGAGGGGTGGCCCAGGAGGGAGGTCACATTTAAAGGGGATTGATAAGGTTTTGATAGAATCAATAGTCTGAACTTGCTCTTATAGTTTTATTTGGATGAAATGTAAGTAAACTTGGTGATTAGCAAGTCAGAAGCAGAATTTAGAATTTACCCCATTAAATTGGACTGTCCTAATAAAACAGAGAATATTATAGAATTTTCTTTTCTGGAATTTTCAATAAGAGAATAGCAATTGTTCTTGGACCACTTATCCACAATCCCTTTAGTGGCAACTGTGACCTAGAGACCTCAGGAAGATCTACCCTTGCCTCAGGTAGGACCTGGAGCAGTGCTTCTCAAACTTGAACGTGCCTGGGAATCTTCTGCTCTGGAGAGCTTATGAGAGTGCAGAATCCTGATTCAGCAGATCTAGGCAGGGCCTGAACACCTGCATTTCTGACCAGCTCCCAGATGATGCTGAGACTGCTGGACATTGGACCATAAGCAAAGCTCCAGATTTTTCCGTCTCAAATTGTCTGCATCTCTGGAGGATCTTGTTAGAAATGCAGGAGCTCAGGCCCCGGCTGACTTACTGAATTCGAATGCATGCACTCACAGATGCCCAGGTGTGGCGTGCACACTCAGGCTGAGGACCAGCTCCCTGGCACACCTGTCTTCTCCACGCCTGGGCCACATCTGCTCTTTCCTATAGCTTCAAGCTCTCTCTCTGCACCTTACCCTTGGCCTATGAACTTGGTTACATCTCTCCTGTTTTACATAATAACTGACTTCCCCTCCCCCAGCCAGAGGCTTTCTTGTCCCTGACAGCCCAAGCTTGAGTGTTCTATGCTTACTGCCTCCTCACCACGCATCCCCGTCCTTACTACTTCACATCATGTTGTGTGTGTGTATGTGTGTGTGCAGAAAGAAATCAATTATTATAATTTTAATTGGAAACAACCAATTAGCATTTAACCTATTCAATGTAACTATTCTCAATTGTTTTGAATCAATTCAAAACTGTGTAAAAGGCATATTAGTAACCTAGATGTTTTAATCTCTGAATGATTAACTTGTGCTGGCAGGATGATATGGAACGTTCCCTCTCATCCTTTTGGAAGAAGAGGCCAGGATTTACTACAACTTCCCACTTGGCCCCTTCACGCCATTGTTTAACCCACGCAGCGAACCCTCCTCACGCCCAGGTGAAGTCAGACTCCTCGGCGTGGGCAGCAGGGCCTTCCACTCTGCTGGCTCTCTGTCCCCCACGTCTTTCACAGTATGGCGATACCAGGCTACTCAGGGTCTCTGGACTACACACATAGTTCCACCCCACTGGGCCCTCGTCCTACCTGATGTCACATCCCCCTCCTCACCTGGTTGGCTCCACGCATCCCTGGGGGCTCAGCTCAAGCATCTCCTCTTCTAGGAAGTTGTCCCCTATGGCACCAGGGCGTTGGCCTTAATGCCATCATGCAGCTGTGCACAGTCAGTATTTGTGGAGGGAAAGAAGAAAGACAGAAAAAAAAAAAAAACAAAACCAAAAATCTCTACTTAATCATTTAAAGGGGTTGCCTTGGGCAACCAAAATTCAAAGTCAGGAATGACGCCATACCGTTCACACTAAAATGGACCCACACAAAAATACAGTTTGAAGCAGAAGTGAAAGACTGTAAAAAGAATGAAGATCAGAATAGCAATCAGACAGAAGAGTGACACCTTAGACTTGTGTGGCTTTACCGTTTATACATTATTGTTAGAATCAGTAATCTCAACAGCCCGGTGAGGGGGTACTAGCACACTCATTTCACAGGTAAGGACACTGGAGCCGAGAGAAGGATCTGGTTTACCCCAAGGGCCTCTGGGTGGAAAGCGACAGAGTGATCTCTGGCTCTCGACTCAGTGCGTACCCCACCATTTCACAGCTAGCCTAAGATGAAACAAATTGCAAGGTATTAATAAGAACTCACTTAAAAAATTGCATATACTCACTGCTCTATTTTAAAAATATATTTCTCTTAAATTATGCTATGCTAATTAGTTTTACCATTTCTAGATGGTAATCTGTTATTGGGTGCTACTTTCTTAATATAGATGCCACTACTAAATCCTAATTTAGACTGGTTCCTTTTAATGACGTCTGTGCCTTCTAATGTGTTCCACCCTTCATTGCTTCCAAATTTGAGAGTCTAAAATATGTTATATTCATTCCATTATATGGATAGGACTGCCCTTAGAAGACTCTAGTTTAGCTCTTCATATTTGAGAAATTCCTTGCATATATATTTGGGATGCTTACTTTGATGCTTTTTCTGTCTCCTTTGATGAACTCCTCTTTTGTTACACTTCACCGTTCACCTAAGGTCCTAAGTTAGAATAACCACTTTAAGGATAAGGAACTGCTGTAACTTGCTTTTTAAACATGTTGCCTGCAGTCTGCAATGTGTATTTCCTGTCTTCCATTTCCACCCATGTGGGTAATAGCTGTGTTCTGACCCGGGGCGTTCAGTCGTTACTCACCACCTACTCTATATCAACTTACCCGGCAGGTGCCAAGATAAGAAGATAAAAGACCCTCATCATCCCATGAGAACTCTTACACAGGGGTGAAAGACACAGCTCAGTCTATGGGGTAGAAGAACAATTAAATTGACAATCACGAAACACTATGGTTGGTGCCAGGCACACGGCCTGGTGCAGAGGAAGGTATCACAACCCCCCTGCCCTTGCCTGTTTCCAAGCACCCTCTGCTGCCTCTCCTAATCCCTGAGCCAGGTGACACTTTCGATAGCATAAAACTAGCACAGCAACTGCTTCTAGTTAGTGACAGCAGATTATTGTGATTTTGTCTTCTTGCTCGGCTCCTATTTACTGCAAGGATCCACGACAACTTTGCCCACGTTTGCTTAAGCTGGAAGTTATGAATGGGTGAAAGTTTGCAGTGGAAAATCTGACAGTACTACTTTCTTTTCAATCTGTCCCCTTTTGCTCCTCTTCCGAAATACACAACGCAGTGGTCGGGCTCATTGCCAGAACTACACAAATACGTGAAAGTAAGGTAGCCGTGTGATCAGAAACACATCTCTGCGGTTTGCACCCCACCCCTGGGCAGGCAGGGTAAGCCCTGCGCCGCCCGCATCTGTTCAGGCGGAGCTTCGGGAACCGGACCCGCGTCTCCATGGCGACGCGTCACAAAGCGCCGTGGCCTCTGGCCCGACCAAGGTCAGCTCCAGCCAGGGCCTGCGACTGCCTCCGGGCGGAATGGCACAGCCTGCACCCGACCTCTCTCTGTGCGGCCACAAGCTTGCGCCAAGTAAGACAGCGACCCCCCCCCCTGTCTGCAGGGCGGGGCTGGGGTCTCTCCGGGGGAAGGGGCACTGCTGGGCCAAGGGACTTAGGTCTTTGGGGTGTTGCCTGCCTCTCAGGGACAGACTCGACTGAGGCAGAGACGGGGAGTCAGGCAGAATGACAGGGTGTTCGCAACCTTGTCCCTTTCCAGCTTTTATACTCTCTGCCAAGTCCCCCTCCCTAAAACGCGAGATGCTTTAAACGCTGCAGGAAATGCCTGGCTAGGAGGGGACGGGAAAAAGGAGGGACAGGTGCTGTTCCAAGGAGAACAGGGCCAAAGGCAAAGAAGGAACAGAGGTCAGGCAAACCTTGGAGAGAATAGGCCTGGCTTGGGTCCTGACCTCATGCAGGGCCTGGGAAACAGAAAAGAAAGTGTGCGTGTGGGTGTGAGTGTGTGTGTGTGTGTGTCAGAGGCAAGGACCCTCCACCTAGCTGTAGCACACACAGGCCAGGAGCTGTGGCTTTCAGCTGCTGCTTCTAACCCTGGGCTGATTTTTCTTTCAAAGACATTTCCTGTTTTACAGATGTAGTGCTCTTGGTCCTAGTCCCGCACGCAGATGCAGCGGGTTTGCCAGCTCGGCTCTTGGAGTCTGTGGAGGGAGGGCCACTCCAGTGCAATGGCAGTGGCATGCGTACTGTGTAGTCTGCGCCATCATGGCCTTTCTCATGGCAATAACCGCACATTGCGGCATCCAGCTAGAAAACTGCGGTTCCATGGTGGCTCCAGAGCGGGGAGGAATTGTCCAAGTACAGATTCCTTAGAACCGTGTTCCCACAAGAAAGAATGAAATGTGTATTTTCACTCCGATCCATTCCTTTTTAAATTATGAAGAGAAAATGAACATACTTAACTCGCACACAAAATATCAAATATATTCAGTTTCTGTATGGTGGCAAGGCACGCAGGAGAGACAGAGGGGGAGGAAACTCTGCCAACATCCCGGCAGCACCCCTTTGGGTGCTCCTCTTCCCTTTCTAACCGCCCTGCCGTGGTTTTTCACTGTCTCCTGTCCCCCTCCTTCTCTGGGAAATGTTGGAGTCCTCTGGGATTGACCTTTTGGGGCTTCCATGCTCTATGTGAGTGGCCTTCAGGTGCCATACAAAGGTGCTAATGACTCTCTAATCTTCATCTCTAACTCAGACCTTCCTCCTAATTTTCAGACAAAAATATCCAACTGTCTATCACCCTTTTGATGTCACGGCAGGGCCTCCAACTTAATATGTGCAAAATTACACTCCTTGTCCTCCTCAAAACGCCCAGAGAGCTCAGGAGAGTCCCAGCTGCTCTGATTAGAAGGGACGGCAGCTTCCTTGAGACTGCGATTGGATCACCAGGTCTCTGATTCTGCCTCCAAAGTTCTCCCTCCCTGGGTGAGTTTGACGCTTCCCCTCCAGACTCGAGTCTCTAATAGCCACTCTGTGCTACTCCATCCTGCAGTGCTGGGTCACCCTCCCAAAGGTGGGCTTGGTGTGTCACTGCCCAGCTTTGGTCTGAAGGTAGGACGAGGTTGATGATGAGTGTGATGACTAACTGCTATTGAACAACTACTGTGTGAGCTCTTCCGTGCTGTATTAGCTTCCTGTGGCTGCTCTATGTTACCACGCACTGGGGGCTTCAAATAACAAAAATTTATTTCTGACCGCTCTGAAGGTCAGGACTCCAAGGTCTGGACAAGGCTGGCCTCCCTCTGGGGGTCCTAGGGGAGAATCCTTCCTTGTCTCTCTCAGCTTTGGCTGCTGTCAGCATTGCTGACTTGTGGCGGCATCTGTCCCGTCTCTGCCTCCATGGTCAGACTGGCTTCTTCTCTTCTGTCTGTGTGGCATCTCCCTCTGCCTCTTTCTTCTACGGATGCTTGCAGTTGCATTTAGGGTCCATGGGGATAATCCAGGGTGATTTCCTCATCTCAAGATCCTCAATTGCATGTACAAAGACACCTTTTCCAAATAAGGTCAGATTCACTGGTTCCGGGGATTGCGACATGGGCATGTGTTTTGGAGACCATCTTCGGCATGCTCCAGAGGCTTTACATTCATCATCTCCTTTAACTCTCAGACCAACATAAGATTAGAATTATTAGGTACCATTAGGTATCAGACTATTGTGAGAATAAAACAAAATATGTGGAAATACTTTCTAAAGTGTAGTATAATATACACATCAGTTACTATTTTATATTTTCAAAGCTTTGGAATATATTTTCATAATCACAAGCACATCCAGTGGGTCACCAAGGTTAACAGAAGAGGAATTAGGTGTTGCAGGGCACACGAGGCCTGGCCGGCCTGTTGTTCTCCATCTCTGCCTTTGCTTCCCTTACGTGGGGCCATTTGTCCTGTCGCAGACTCTCAAAACTCCTTCTACTTCCTCTGCAAATTGCTTCACTCTGTGTCCTCCTGAGTGTCCCTGTCAGACGTCTACTCAATCAAATCCCAGCTCAGATGCCGCCCACGCTATGAAGTGCCCCGTGCACCTGCCCTTGCTGAGCCCTAGGGTCCCTGTGACGCATGGGATGTCGGCATGGTTTTAAACTTGTGCTCACAGGGTGTTTAGCTTCTCCACCGCCCTTGAGTTCTCCGAGACCAGGACAGGCTCTGTGTCCCGCACCCAGCGAGGACTTTCTCTGTCGCAGGGCTTCAGGACTTGTTTGTAGGAGGAACTGAAAAGGAGCAAAGGAAGAAAGAAGCGGGAAGACAGAACCACAGGGCGATGGACATAAGCAACAGAGAATGACACCGAGATACCAGCCAAGAAGAAAGGCAGAAAAAACAGTGACACACAGAGAACACACTGGAAACAGATTTTTAGAACATTGTGATGATGGATTTTTAAATGAACATTTCTGTTAATGAAGAGGATTAATTCCAATAACATACTTTATTTTCAGAAGCTTTGACAGTGGAGGTAAAAAGCATAGAAACACGGACTTGACAAAAAGGACTGTCGCAGGAAAAATCACTAAACACGAAACTAAAGGAGGTCATACTAAAGTCAAGTGCGCATCCATGCGGGCTACATGGGAGGCGGCAGAGGGGACGCCTGGTCTCTACCACGATAACACAGAAAGAGAGAGGACCGCTCGGCCTCAGGCACTGGAAGCAGCCAGGCATGTCGCTCCTGTCCCCCAGGTGCCTGGGATGGGCACTTAGCAATCGTCGGGCCCAACTGCCAGCTCCCAGCCTGTCCTCAGAAGAAGGACCCCAGACGGGGACATGGAGAGGCGCATCTTGCTCGCCCACGTGATTGGTTGGGAAATGCTGCCTGGAGCGCTGTTCTGCCAGGGTCTTTGAGGATTATCTGATCCTAAGAGGAACATGATCTGTACTAGGTTGATGTTGTTTACCTTAGGGAAAGGAGGGCTAAGTGATGTGTCTCCTAATCCTTCCAAAGTCCAACTCAGAAGTTCAAATGAGGTTAAAGAAGGCTTCTTTTAAGTGCGGCATGCCTCGCACCTTCTTCCCTTCCTCCTGCCCACACTGAAATTCTTTTAACAGAGAACATTTCATTCTACTATTGGAATAAAATACTTTCAGGCACAAAATGATTCCCACTAAAGCAGAAGTATCAAAGACTGATGTCGTTTCTGGTAGAGTGGGATCAGAGAGCAGAACCCGGGAGAGTGTGCAAGCAGAGATGCAGAGAGGGGTATACAAGGCGGCTAAGGCCGCAGGTCTCTGACTGGGGGAGCTTCCTGGTGGAGGTGGGACTTGAACCAGGGTGAAGGCCGTGAGTAATAGTCACAGCTGAACAGACCCCAGCTGGAAAGGAGAGCCTGTTCAATTAGAAACAAGGTCTGGTTGGGCGTGATGAGCAGATGAATATTAAGACGTTCGCAGATGACAGGAATCGTAAATATTTGGCCAGCACTCTCTATGCTAGGCAGTGCATACAGCTTTTAAGAATATTGGGAAATTGAAGAGAGATACTTTATAGCAATTGTGATAGGTTACATGATGGGGAACAAAAACAGGCAAAGAGGTGGCTACCGTCTTCTAGGGATGAGGTGACAGATCCTAGACAGCATTGTTTATTTAAAAAGTAGAGACATTGCAACCCAGATTTCTCATGACATGTGAAGAGCAACAGGTAATTGCCCAGATGTGAAGAATGAGAGAATGAATTTTAAATTTAAAATATATTTTTTCAAGAAATTGGTGGTACTTTGTGGACAATGGGAGGTTGGGGCAGGAAAACTGTGCTGTTGCCAGTATCTACCTAAGGGTAAATTCTCAGTCGGCATCCTTCTGGAACCATCTAGCAGTATTTGCCACAAGTCGTCCCTCCCTCCCTTTCTTCCTTCTGCTCTTGGATGCCACAAGCTCCTGGTTCCCTCCTCCCCTCACCGACTATTCTTTTCGGTCCTTCGCTTGGTCGTCTCGTCTCCCAACCTCTTAACATTGGGGTGCCCCAGGCCCCACCTCGGGACTTGTCCTCTACCTCTACTCCCTCTCCTGTGGGTCACTCCACTCTCCTAGCTTGAAATAACAGCCACATCGCAGAATTTTGCACAGTTATTACAAAGAATGCATCTGAGATGAGTTGGAGGGGTTTTCCATAAGCCACTGTTAGTGACAGATATAAGAAAAGGACATTTTGTGTAATATGAACCCATTTTTGTAAAACAAAATGGTGAGAACTAAAACCCAATATGTCTGCGTGTTGATATATGTGTGCATAAATCTGCATATGATTACATCCACACGTATGCAAGTACAGAAAGAAACGCACACAATTGTTAACATGTGCTACCTGCGAGGAAGATGACAGTGGACCAGGAAAGGAAGGTGTGAGAGGGTGCCCAGCCTGGCCTGTCTGATATGATCCTGTGTGTAAAATCATCCCACGTATGTATAGGTTTATCTACTATGACGCATGAAATGTTGGTAACTTAAGATGATAGAATTTCAAACGAACTGCTTTCTTCTTTTTATTTTTATGGCTTGACTTCTTTAAAACAGCACATATGAATACTCAGGCAAAATGATAAACCTGTTTTTTATTGGGAGGGGAAACCCAGATCATTAAGTCGAGCTTCTCCTTTTTCCTATTAGAGGCCGTAAGTTGGTTGTTGGCCTTTACTCCTTAGACTCTGAAGTTTTTATTCAAAATTTTTTTCCCTTGCAAAATTACTTTAATGGTTACAACAATGTTTGATCAAAATATCCTGCCTTGCCACATATAAAGCTGTCTTCTTGTACTTTCAGCAGGCGACACCAGCTGGGATTCGTACGCCACCACGATGAGGACTGCGTTCACACCTCAAGTGGGAGCGGTGCCTGCTCCTGTGCGGTAGGTCCTCGTTGCAGTCAGACTGACACGTGCACTTTCATTTGCCCACTTGTCTCTTATTATTCAGAATCCAAAACAAAGGGAGAGAGTCATTAGAGAAGGCTCGTAAAAATGCGCTCGGGCAGGGGTGATCGTGGGCACAGCCCTCCTCCAAGCATCAGCAAAAGCGCCTTCGCACAAACAGTACCCAAACCTCCCACAAGAAAACCAGAAAATCCCCACACTGGTTCTTCATAACATTACCGTGTGTCATGGCTTACAACAGACCCCATACATAGGTTAATAGGATCGTGCTGCCTGAACATCAGTGTGAACTGAACACACTCCCTAATACATAGCAGGCAGGCAGTGACTATCGAGTGAGTGGCTGCGCGGATGAGTGAATACTCGTTATCCCAACCATCGCCAACACTAGTCCTGGAGGCTGGAAAAGGGCCACAGTCCCCCTGTCCTTACCTCTGCTCCTGCAGACATTGCTGCTGGCTTGCAGCTTCTCCTCCGGTTCCACCTGAGCTGAGGGTGGCGGGAATTTCTAAACATCTGCTGCCCTTCTGAGCTCATCAGTAGGTGAGTGAGAGAGCAGGATTCGGGACCCTCTCATCTTCCATTGCATCACAAGTAGATGTGAAATTAGCATGGAGAGCCTTCAGTTGCCTGTGTTCACTTTGTGAATTGTTTCCAGTCTTTACTGGCTCTTTTTACCTTAAAAGTTCAAATTATTGAGACGTGGAACAGAGTACTGGCAAGACCATAGATGTGGAGTCTGGCAGAAATAGGTTCTGTCCTCAGCTTGAGGCTCTAGGCTCCAACCGTTATCATCTCTGCTACCTTAGACAAGTAATGGGTCATCTGGGGCTCAGCTGTGTCGCTGGTGAAATGGGGATGATGATGCCTGCCTAAGGTGGCTGTTCCCAGGACACAATTAAAGCATGAGGACAGTGACTAGCACAAAGAAGTTAGTCGTTTTC
Source organism: Avahi laniger (assembly GCA_963575035.1). NCBI lineage: Eukaryota > Metazoa > Chordata > Mammalia > Primates > Indriidae > Avahi > Avahi laniger. The sequence goes on from CAUYSK010106576.1 coordinate 67,961, forward strand.
ATTCATTTTTTTTCCTACATGATATATGATAGGCTTCCAAAAAGTGCAAGGCCACAGGACTCCAGATTACTGCGTTACTGAAATCACCAGTCCTGCTATCGCCCTTCACTGGGAGATTTATCATCTGACTGTAATGCATCTGCCAGGTATATGACTGTATCATTGAAGAAGAAACATTTGGGATGAAAGCCAAAAACAAATAGATACTTAGGGAGTCTAGGTCAGTGGTCTGCAAATTCACATATTTTTAAAGTTCTTTAAAAGTTTCAACATAAATTTAAATTGATTAAAAGATTTAATTTAAAAGATTAAACTTCCAGCCCATCCTAAATATTGATATTTTAAAATAAAATTTTTAAATATAACCAATGAGCACTCTAGATGCCTTAGCAAATTAATATTAATACTTGCCATGATCCTTTTAATAAATAAACAAGCTCTTCTTTGATAGGTAATTTATCTCATTCCTTTTTCTTCCTGAACTCTCATTTCCACTCCACTTCCTCCACAGACTTTTTTTCCTGCTGTAATATATCTTATGTTTGAAAGCAATTTATTGATCACTCTATTATACTTCTTTGCAACTATTTTAGTGTACTAGTCAAAATTAATTTTTAAACACGTTATGTGACCCTAAGTACTGAGTTATCACGATTATTTTTAGTATACAGTTGCTTAAAGCAACAAATACATTACAAATGTTGATAATTACTAAATACAAAAAGTACAGTTTTTGCAGCTGCATCTTAATGAGATAAATGAGACGGTTTTTGTTTTAATTAGTTCAGTATCCAGTTTTGAGTGTTGTTATTTTTATAATGAGACTGCATTCAGCAAAAGTTTATTCAGGTCCTCTTTTGTTTTCAATTTATAGATTCTAATGTTGAGAAACTTTGTTCACATACATAAATAAGTAGATGTGAATGAAAGGAGTTTTAGTATAGCAATGTCATTCGACACTCTGAACTCGTTCTGAGTCATATGCCAGAAATCACAAGGTGATTTTTAATGATTGATCTGGTGACAACTTGGTTTAGGTACCCCTTCAATTTTATCAAAAGCCAGTAATGAGATGATTCGTCATCCACTTATTGAGTTAGTCCCTGTCTCGGTCTCTGAGAAACAAACTGAAAAGGCACATCTTAACAAATGACTATTAAATTGCACCTGTTACTTTTTCACTTGGAGGCAACCTGTTTAATATTTTATGATCAAAAATGACTTGGAAAATGAAAACAATAATTTTAATAAATGTTTTCTAATACAATCTCCTTTTTGGATAAAAGGCTTTATCATCACATATTTTAATATATTTTTATCAAAATCTTGGAGCTGAAGACTTAGCTTATACAGTTTATACTATATTTACCTAGTTGGCAAAATTAGTCCTTGTTGTCAAACCAATGAGTTAAATTAGGTTTATTTCCTGTCAATATCTGACTACATTTTCAGTTCAAATAAATGTTAATATATGTTTTGAGGAATATTTTGAAAACTACTGAAAAATGAATTATGGAATGCATATTTTAGAGATTATTAAAAATAGATAGGAGAAGTATAAAAAGATTCAGGTTTTATATGCTTAATTATATCCATGTAACAAACATAATGCAATGAAATGTGTCACTAAATGTGTAAGTTATCAATTGAGGAGTATGATAAAAAATATGATGTTACTTAAATATATTCTCATGTATATAGGACTCTGCTGTTTGAATTTTGGGAATAATTAATCATAACCATGTATAAAAACCCCAGAAACAATTTTATTAATTTAATTAAACATCAAATCAAATATTTACAGTATTCAATGAAAGAAAGTTATTCAAGATGAAAACTGATTGGTCTGGAAAGCCAGTATAGACTTGCATATATTGTTAAATATTTTACAACATAAAATAAAATGATGACTGGCTATGCTGGAGTAAATATTTCATAATGTGATTGGATTACAAATAAGATTTAAATACTTTAATGAGTGATGAATATAAAATCTGAAAAAAAAATCATTTTTCTGATTTACCAGTTTTGTGCAGTGAATCTTCAAAAATTTAGTGTCTCAGAAAAGATGCTAATTATATTTAAAGTCATCAGCACCAACCTGTCCTGCTTCACGCACTGCGAGATGCTGTTCTTTCCACCTCATGACATGTCCTAGGGAGTTTTTTCAAAGCCAAAAAATGCATTATCTTTAAATATGTGCGGAAAAGGGCCATTTTAAGCATTCTGCATTCTCTGCTCTTCTCTCAGAGGCCACTCCCTAAAGAGGAATGAACATTTTGTAATTTTTAGGAGATGGAAAACCAGATGTTACTCCCAGCCATGCAGCTCCACGACACACCTAAATCCAGAACATCCCTACATAGGCTGTAGTGCCCTGGGGGCAGCACAGCCCTGCACTCCCTACAGCAATTCGTAGGACCCTGAGAAACCACAGCTCCAGACAAGTGTATGGCACTTGGATTGCAAGGAGGCGTCCCTGAAATCACCCCTCTCCTGATTGGAGGCTTGTGTCTCCAGGCAATGCACCAGGGAAAGACCCCGTGGTACAACGGGCAAGGGAGAACTAGGCGGGGGTGTGGGAAAGAAAGAATCTGTGTACACGTGCAGGTTTGTTCTCAGATTTGTTTTTAGGAATGAATATATTGAGAAATTCTGAGATCTGAAAATTGATTCTTTTAAAGCTGTGTTGTGTCCCCTTTGGAAAATCTCTAGTTTACATCTAATGATAGTAAAACAGTCAATCATCTAGATGTTTCCAACTTCTCAGATGTTTGTTTCTTACAGACATAACCTGAATCTACCCAGCCCTCTTTTTTTTTTTTTTTTGAAAGATCAATGCGAAATGTTTTAAACATATGCAAAGAAATATACAGCGAATCCCCAGCTATGCCCAGCTATGGCAATCATCAACACAGAGACACTGGCCTCCATACCTTCCACCCAACCTTCCCACTGGATTACGTGGAAGCAAACTGCAGGCATTGTAGCATTTCAAATCTAAATATTTTGTTTGTATCTCTAAAAGATAAGGTTACTTTAAAATATATAACAATATTATTATCTCACCTTAAAAAACCAATTCTTTAATATCAAATAGCCAATTGGTAATCAAATTACCCCGACTATCTCATAATTAAAATAAAAAACAGTTGGTGTGGAATTGAATCCAAACAAGATCCACATATTACATTTAGTTATGATGTCTCTTACCTCCTTTACTCTAAAGAAAAGAAGGTTCCTCCTTTTTTTGACAATTTCTTTGTTGAAGAAACAAGATTATTCTTCTAGATTTTTCTGATTTCATTCCATCATGTCATTTAAAATATTCCTTTTTTCATATATTTGCTGTAATCCAACATTCTAAAGACTTCATCTGATTTGGGTCTTGTATTTTGGCAAAAATTGTTAATAGGTGATGCCGTGTATATCTATCCGGAAGCACATGATGTCTGGTGGTCCCTCTTTTGAGCTGTGAGTGAACATTGCTGGTCATTGCCTGGATGCATTATTTCACGAGAGTGCAATCCAGTGATAGCCTACTTTTTATATTTCTTCTTTTTATCAACTGGAATACTTCTATAGGGAGAAACTTTTCTTCATCAACTGTTTGGATATAGCAAAGCACTGTTTGTATGGGAGAGTACCCAGCTCTTTAAAAAAAAATAATGAAATAAATTTCAGATTGTTATTTTTTAAAATTTCATTTTAGGTCTTCATACTTTTGTTAAGAGCCATCCTAAAATACAAGGCTGTTTCTTTTCAAGGGAATCTAAAAATTAAATTATTTCTGGCATCAAGTCTTAAGCCAGCCAATCTTTAGAAAGATGTAATGAATAAAATGATCTGACGTGTGTACTAGCATGAAATTTGACATTTAATCCCTTACTCTAATTTTTACTGTTTTTTTTACAGTCAAAAAAGTATCAGAAGATTAGGATATACATACTCACTTAGTGACCCTATTCCCAATCAGACACAATACAATGATGAGTACGTCTGGAAAGCATATTCTAAAGAAGAGTTGATCAACTCTGGGACTTCAAGAGGAACCAGGAGCCACAAGTCTCACCCCAATCAAGTAAGATAACATCTGCATACCTGTTGGATTTAATACTGTGTCAATGACCCTTAAGAATGAGAGTCTGAATATTTTGTAAAGACCCTTCATCTTCCACAGTCATAGGATACACAGTCCCTCTTTGACTATTTTTTGTCTACCTTCTCACATTTATTTCTAACCACTTCTCTATCCCCTAGGGGTTTTTAAGACTTTTAACAATTGAAGTGAAATTCACATAGTGTAAAATTAATCATTTTAATGTGAACAATTCACTGGCACTTAGTATATCCATGCTGTTGTGCAACCACCACCTCTACCGTGTTCTAAAACATTTTCATCACCCTAGTAGAAAACCCCATACTCATTAAGCAGTTACTCCCACTCCCCTAACTCTAAGCCCCTGAAAACCACCAGTCTGCTTTCTCTCTCTGTGGATTACCTATTCCGGATATCTTACGTGTGGATCATACAGTAGGTCACCTTTTGTGCTTGGCTTCTTCACTCAGCATGCTTTTGAGTTTCAATCATATTGTAGCAAGTATCAGCACTTCATTCTTTTTCATGGTTGAATCACACTCTATGGACATAGCACAATTTGTTGTCCATGTATCTGTTGATAGATATTTTGGTTGTTTTCACCTTTTGAGACTATTTTGAATTGTGCTGCTACAATAGGCGTGTATAAGCACTTGTGTTTGGTATTAAGTTTTGTGTATTCTCACACCTCCAGGTCTTTTATTATTCTGTTGCCTTTATCTAGAATGCCTTTCTCCTGTCCACCAAGGGAACCCCTATATTTCTCCAAAGCTCAGCTCAAGGAAATCCATCTCTAAGTCCCTTCTCCCCTGGATGGAAGTAATTAATCCTCATTCTGTGTTTTCTTGGCCTTGTATACCTCTCTCCCACCAGGAAAGGCAATGCTTAGTTGTAGTAAATGGTTTCATTTACTTGGCTGCCACCTGGGCTGGAGCCACCTGGGGTGGAGCCACCTGCACAAATTCCATAGATGATGCAGTGGTAGAATGGACGGGATTTGATGACTATCAGGATGTGAAAGATAAGGAAGAGAAAAGAGGGAGGGATGACATCTATCCTGACGTGGACAGCTGGGCATATGCTGATGCTGTTTATTGAACTGGAACATGGCGGATGACCAGGTTTGGTGGGGAAGGACGCAGGGGAAAATGGGAGTTCAATCGAAGACATGTTTGATGAGGGTATATCTAAGAGGCAGTTGAATATACAGGTCTGGAACCTGGGGGAGAGAGATGAGCTGGAGACATAGACTTTGGAGTCATACACACATAACCGATTTAACTTGGTTCCTCATGACATCCATTCATTATAACCCATTTACCTCTTGAACATTTTCTTCAATATTTAAAAATTAATGTGAAATACTTGATTATAGTATTATACTATATATATATATATGCATACACATACACACAAACATATAATTTTCCCTTCCTCTAAGTGCTATCGAAGGCTCTCAGCCAAGGAGAGGTAGTGTGGCAGACTGTCTTGTTCTGAGCCAATGAGAGCTAGCCTGGCAGACTGCCCTGTGTGTTCTCAGCCAATGAGAGCTAGCATGGCCGTCTGCCCTGTGTGTTCTCAGCCAATGAGAGCTAGCATGGCAGTCTGCCCTGTGTGTTCTCAGCCAACAAGTGTTCACATGCCGGACTGCAGGCCCTATTAATCCAGATTTTGAACATCAACAGCTGCTAACATCACACAAAAAGAAACAACCATATATTACGTGCCTCCTGCAGTCTTGCCAAACACCACTTATAGTCTAGTCAAAGGTATTGAATCTGATGAGTCTCTGGATCCAGCTGCCAATTTGCAGGAAATACAGGGAACAGAGGAACTGTATGCAGTCAACAAAATCCAGACCATGGGAACTTCTATACATCAAACAGCTTCTTCAGTAGATAAATTATAATTGGTTTCTCCAGTGGATAAATTATGAGGGGAAAAAAGAGGATTGCAAGAGAACCTGAAAATTAAATGAGTTTCAAAAGACATATTTAGGACAGTGAGTATGCATAATGATTTTGAGGAATTTCAGTGTAGAAGGAAAGTGAGAATATCTTAGTAACTAGAGGGGGAATTAGAGTGAAGAGAGTGCTTTCTTTTTAAGGAAGGAGAAATAAAGCCATGCTTGGATATTAATGGCAATGACCCAGCAGGCAGGGAGAAATTGAAGCTGCAAGAAAGAAGTAAAATTATTGGAGCACTTTGCCACAGTATGTTAATGGAAGCTCTGTAAAATAACTTAAAGAGGTTTATTCCGAGGTTTGTTGATTATGTGTATGACCATGGCCTGGGGAGCCAACACAAGAAGTCTTGAGCAGGTGGTCCCGAGGTGGTCGGGTTACAGTTTGGTTTTATACATGTTAGAGGGACGGGAGTTGCAGGTAAGATCATAAATCAATGCATGGAAGGCATACGTTGGTTTGGCCTGAAGAGGTGAGACGCCTTGGAACAGGGGCTTATAGGTGGGTTCGCAGATTCTTTGATTTGTAATTAGTTAAAGAAGCAAAGTTTTGTCTAAAGCCTTGGAAGATAAGGAAGTCGGTTAATCAGAGAAAAACCACAGTATACTGACTCAAGTGATCTGTTAAGCAAATTGATGGCCTTCAGGTGTGATTTCACTTTTGCCTTGCATGGCCTTAGGCCCTGTTAATAATTTAGCATCTTATTGTCACCAGAGTCTGTTTTGTCAGTCTTATGGTGTCTGTTTTAACATTAATGCTGGCCAGGAACTGTTTTAGGGTCTTTCTGGAGTCCCCTTGACAGGGGGGCTTAGGATTTTATTTTTAGTTTAGAAGTAGACTAGGATCTTGTATCTCATGGGGGCTGGGCCCTTCCGGGAGGACGTGTGTCTCCTCTCCCATCACAGCGTCTGCGAGTGCAGGTGCAGTGGCCGGGAGCTGGTGTGGTGGGCTGTGCAGGCTCTCTGCTGGTGGCTTCAGGAGGCAAGATCATGAGAAAGAGGGCAGACGGGATGGAAGCTTCAAGTTTTATAATAATAAAAGCTGTTTGTGGGGTTGGGGGAGGGGAGGAGAGAGTGCCTGCCCTCGCCTGTCCTTCAGCACTTTGCTGAGGCCTCTGCATGAGGCAAGGCTTCCCTTTGGGGCTCCCAAGGGAAGAGCGGCCACTGTCTGTGCTCCTTGGGAATGTCTGGCCAGAGGATAGGATTAATGTGGGTTTTCTCCTCCCCTCGCCTTGTCTGTGGGAGATTTCTGGTTAGAAGCACAACTCCTTGAAGTTTTCAATCTCACTGTCTTGTCATCAATATGGAAAGTAAAAGAAATGCACATAGTACCTGCCTCACAGCTAGGTAAACCAATGGCTCCCTGCATACAGGCAACTTCGGCACAGTAGCTGGGTGTAAAGGATTCAAAAGCATGTGTACACGTGAACACTCATGTTCTTGATCCCATTGGGGTCCATATAGATTTTCTTGAAAATTGCTTTGCATTCATAGGGCTTTTTTATGTGGACACTACCTGAAGGTCAACAAAGGACAACGTTAAAGGGCTGCCCCCCTTGGACAATCCCAGCTTCAATGGAAGAAGTTAAGAAAGCGATATCAAATCAGTTCGTTTCCCTTACTCAGAGAGACTTTGTGGACATAGCAGAAGGTAAACGTGTTCGTTTTTCTCTTTCCCATGGTCATGTGATAGGCACTGGAGATGCGGTGATGAGCAGCTTGGATGTGGTCTCTTCCCTCAAGGAACAAACGGGGTAAACAGGGAAACAGGCAATTTTGCAAACAAGAACTGTCCAGTATAATAAGGTGAACCTTGAAAGAAATGCGGGTTGCAGGGGGTGCGCGGGAGGACGTCCAGCCTAACGTGGGGAGGGGGTCAGGAGAGGCTTCCCTTCCTGGGCCTGAAGGATGAAGAGGAATTAGCTGGATGAAGACCGTAGGGGACAGTGTTGTTGCTGGATTGTGACTACCTAGAGGAATATTTATGGAACTAAAAGAACTTCAGCATGAGTAGAACATCCAGGGGTGAGGGGAAGGCTAAAGAAGAGACCACCGTGCGCAGAGAGCATCCAGTCTGGAAGGGTCTTGCAGGGCATGCTAAGGAGTTTGGATTTATCCCAGGAGCAATTAAAAGGTTTTTACGAGGGTAGTGACACCATTCAGATGCGGGCTTTAGAAGCCTCACGCTGGCTGTGGAGTGAAGAGCAGAGGTGGCCCAGTCTGGAGGAGGGAGACCAGCAGGAGGCTGTCAGAGCAGCCCAGGGAGGAGCAAGGTGGCTTGATGCTGGTCAATGGCAGTGCAGGTGGAGGCACAATCAGGAGGGTGTGGCCAGGCACTTGAGTAGATGATGTTTCTGAAACCGCAAAGGGGATCCAGCCTAGGGCTGATTGCTCACTGCACAGAAAGCCAATTACTGAGATGATGAGAATTGCCAAGGCAGAAAAGAATTTTTAATACAAATGACCTCAGCTGGGAGACAGGGGAAGCAGCCTCAAATCCATCTCCCCGGCTAACAGAGAGTAGGGGCTTTTATAAGGGGTAGAGGAATGTGGCTACATGCCTCTGATAGATTGTGTTGAAATCAATGCAGGTAGTTTGTGCAAGTTAGTGAGGGATGGCGATTCTTAGCGTCAGGAACAAATTTGGAGGCATCACATTACCTGACTTCAAATTATGTGGCAAGGCTATCATGACCCACACAGCATGGTACTGGTATAAAAGTAGACGCGTAGACCAGAGAGATGCCAACTTCTTTCCCTGCTTTGGCCAGTGTTCAGGCCAGCACTTCATTGCTGATGTTCTCTTCCCCACCTCCTTCTGTGGTTTCACTTTGTCATTCTGGAGACCCCAGCTTAGACATCTCCTCCTCTGTGCGACCTTTCCTTGCTATTTTATCCAAAGAGACCTGCCAACGTCTCATTTGTTTCCTTCCAGAACTTCCTATTTTGAAGTCATTTGTTACTGATTCTTGTTTTCTGTTGTTTTCATTTTACTCTTTCCTCCACTATTCAGTAAGCTCCCCAAGGCCGTCATTCCCTCAGGGCCGGGTGCCGCTGACTGGGATGCAGAAGGAGCTCAGTAACTTTGCTGAATGATGGACACACTATACAGGAAGTACCTTTTCTCAAGCTTTGTGGATACGGGATGGAAAGACCTCTGTAACTGCAGATAAACATTAAGGGTCATGGGGAAACATTGGACATGTCAGCGTTTTTAAAAGATGTTTTCGAGCTTCCAATCAAAGTTGTCCATTCAGCCTGGACAGAATACCATTCCCTGTGGGTGAGTAAATACTCAGGACCTGTCGAGACACCTCCTGAGCTCCTGCCTCCGTCTGCTTCTCTCCCTTCCCTCGCCCTGCCTTGGTTCAAGCTGCCCGTGTCTGTCTGCTGGTGATCTCCACTGCAGCCCCCCTGCCAGCGCGGTTCCCTCAAATCCACCGTCCATGCTACAGCCATAGTGAGTCTCCGGATGGGCAAATTGATGTCATTTTACAACGTAAAACCCTTTAGTGACTCCCTGTTGTCCTCAGGGTAAAAGCACTTGCCTTACATGAGTCCTTTTGGTCTGGTCCTGGCCAGCCCCCGACCTTCTCCCTCGCCAGTCCCCACACTCATGGCCGAGACCGAGCGGCCGGCCGTCCTCCAGGCTTGCACCCCTCCTGCGGCCTCGTGCCGTCCGCACACATTGCCTCGGCCTCGGAACACCTCCCCTTCCCTTCACTTAGCCCGTGTCTATGCATAACTCAAGTCCAGGTGTCAGTTCATTTCTGTCCTGGAAGCCTTCTCTGGTTGCCCACTTTGAGTTGTGGTCCTCTCATGTGTTTTAGCGGCCCCTGTTCTTACCTCTTTCGCAGGACTTATCACGTGACATTGTAAGTATCTTTTGTGTGTGTGTTTGCTTCTCCAATACTTGAAGCGTCTGAAGCACGGGCCATGTTTTAGGCTTGTATCCTCATGAATGAATCAATGCAAGTGAGTGAGAAGCACGAAAAGGTGCTTGTTTTCACATTCGGGCTTGGAGAACTTGGCTTTAATGAATCAGAGCAGCTGATACAGACAGCACGACTAGCTCCCAGTTAGCTGAGACTATGTGCCAATGCTTCTAATGGTTTCGAGTGGCCCTTGCTGTAAGTTTACTTTTGGATTGGGCCTTTCTGCAGATGCCATGCACAATCTTACAATGGGCCGATTTCTTTCTTTGGGCTAAACTACTCTAGCATCACAGTTATCAAGTGGAAAAGAAATGAGGGGAGCTGAGCCCCTGGGGAGCAGGGCCTCTTGGAAGGGTCCTTGGGTCAGGTTCGCTCTGAGTCATGGTTATTATTTCTGTCTATACTTCAGCACCACTGTGGGAGGTCAGGTGTTGGTTGGATCCCTTTACATCAGGAACTTCCCTTCTTTCTAACATGTGCAGGAGCTCATTAACGTGAAATTGTGCAGAGACAATAGCAGCCTTCCTTTGTTGAGAAGAACGAAGCCCACACTATGGAATGAACAGTACCCCGTTTATTAGGAGTTACCTTAAGCATAGACCACACAGGCAGTCACTGGAGTGTGGTTCAGATATTAATTGCTAATCCATAACAATTGTGTTTCTAGGGTGTTTTTTTTGTTCACTCATTAATTTAATAAATATTTAATGAGGTCTATTGCTGTGATAAGTACTGAAGATCAATGAAGAGTGAGACTTAGTCTTTGTCTCCAAAGGAACGCAGGCTAAGTCCTGCATTTTTGGTTTTTCTGGATCTTCATCTCCAACTTCTTCTTCTCCATGGGTCCATCCTGGTGCATGTGGACCAGATGTTTAAGACCCTTTGGAGCCTGGCCCCAACTCACCTTCCTGTTTCACCCCCAACTACTCCTCCCTTCCCTGCATACCCTACACGTCTGCCAACCAGCCATATTGCCTGGACACTCTGGGGACTGTTTGCTTCCATGCTGACCTGTTATCAGAGCCCTGCGCTGTGTCTGCCTTTTAGTCCTTGTCTTCCT